>SNQJ01S0133493.1:4112-21327 GCA_010110895.2 Picea sitchensis
ACTTTCTTCTTCATCAATGACATGAGTTGATCCCTATTCTTAATTCATGATGGGTGTGTATTGATGCAAAGAGGTGGTGGATCAAGATATTACATGATAGTGTATGGTCGATTTTGATCACCTACAAACTCTAGGTGTTTGTGTGGCTAGTAATTTACTAGGGACTTCCTACCAAGGAAGGATTGATCAAAAGAAATATCTTGGATGGGCTTACCCTTCCAACCTCATACTGTAAATAGTGAAGAACCTCCTTTGGGATTGTTCTTTTTCCATGTCTTGTTAGGAGTTTGTTCAGTTTGAGCATGAAACCATTTTTTACAGGAGCTTGCATTGGAGACCAACGTTATTGGGTGATTCCAAATCTTAGGTTCTCTCCTCACTTAGTGGTGTCTTACATTGCTTGAGAAGTTCAACCTTATTTGTTCTTTGAAAAATTTGGCGAAGATATGTTTTTGAGAATGAGGTTATCTCATTATGTGCATTTTGTCAATTATTAAAAAAAGTAGTATATACATTGTTATTAGCTAAATACTTTTTATTGATGAAAGATGTCAAGGAGTTGATTACATATGCCTATTCAAATTTACTTATTTTTTTGGTTTTTTTTTTGGAAAATTATATAAATACCTTTATACATCTCCCCACTCTTATTTTTTTTATTATAAATAATTTCCTCGGCCCAAAACAAACTTAATAAAATTATAAATAGCTACATATAGCTTTTTTTTTTTTTTATAAAAGGACTTTATATGAAAAGGAAAAGACCTAATACATGTGAAGAATAAAAGTGTTCTATGGCTTTCTCCCACTGTAGGTGAGAGAAGCTACAACTCTCCCTCTATATGCATCTTTTGTTCCTCTGAAATCTTGACCTTCCCACTCTGAAACCATCAAACTCGAAAATGATTGATCAAATTTCTTGTGTCTTGGTTCCTCCATTAGCCCCTGAAGGATATCATCTTTGCAAAGATCATACTAATTGGCCAGTTTACAAGTCAATGACTCTCTTCCCACTCTATGGAGCTTTGGACTGAATTTTTTTGGCATATCGTATTAAAAAAAATGTAAACCATTTTTGGTACAATATACTATGATTTTATTTTTTTCAAAGTCAAGGAGGATAAGACCTCATCTTTAGAAATGACCCCTATTTGATAATCCCTCGGGAATGTATCTAAATTTGTAGTGACCTGACTTCAATATTTAATTCATCTTCCTAATATTAGGGATGACCATGCCTTGTTTTTTATATGGAACTCAATTGGAAGATACACAGAGATCCAAAACTAAATCTCTCTAGTTTGTGCCATATCCTTTGTTGAGGTAATAATTTGATAAATACCTAGGAGAGGCCATTCGGTTAAATTTAGATGGGTGGTGTTGGCCCTTGGTCATGTATTAAGTAAGAAAGAGAATATTAAGGAAGAAGAAAGACAAATTATAAAGTACGCAGAAGGCACACAAACCGAGGAAGGGTCAAAGTGGTTAAATAAGAAGAAAAGAAGGAACGAAGTAAAGGAAAGAAATTTGTTGAAAGAGAAGATCAAGGAATACAAAGCAACAAAGAAGATAGATCGTGGACAAGTCAACAACAAGAAGAAGATACTAATGGGTTCTTTGGAGCACCTCACGGAGAAGAAGGAAAAACAGGTCGACAAAGTCCTTAAAATGCGGGTTATGTGGACCTAGGGTTTTGGCACTTGGGATTCAGTCTAGGGTTTTCTAAGAGTCATGGAATGTATAAATAGAGGTCTAGAAGAGTTGATAAAAGGAGTGATAATGACATCGAGATGTAAAAGTGTTATATTTTAGTGTATTCTTGTATTTTGGGTCTTCAGCTGAGTATGAAGATTGACCCTGCAGCTGGGTGGGTAGGGAGAGGAAATAAAAAGGAAGAGAGAGAAGGATATACAACTAAGTGTGCATATAGAACTATATATTTTCATCTATTCTATCAATAAACACAATTCTGTGGATGTAGCCCTAGGGAGAGGGTGAACCACATAAATCTTGTTGTTCTATGTGGTCGATGCTCTGTTATTTACTTCCTTTTATACTTTTATTGCACTGTTATCTTTCCTGTTGAAGATAAGAAGATATAACCTACTTCACTAAGTTAAGCATAATATTGTTAAGAATCTCTAGGTTATTTTGCATTTTTGTTTTGGAATCATCTTAGATCTCCTCTGGTTGTAGACACCTATGTCATGCAACCCTCCTATTGTTACTTTGGGTGAGACGTCATCTGCTTCGCAGGTGTTGTCGTAAGGTCTAGTAGTTATGGTTTGTTGGTGCATTGTTAGAGTTGAACCTTGGGTCTTCCCATGTGCCAACAAATGGTTCCATTGACGGGACTGATATCTTCTTGAGGGAATGTCAACATGGTTTCCATTGAAGATAGAAATTCAAAAGTGTATAGAAGAACAATAAAATGACTTCACCGAACCTCAGAACAAGAACCCTAGCATTAGTACAGAAGACTGGTTGGGAAGGTACATCTTTACTGATGTGCATGAGATTTTCTTTGCAAGAGTTCACCAAGAGTTATAGGAGTGGTTAGAAAGACTAGCAGACACTTAGTTTGAGATCAGATCTAGACCACTTGTGGTTTGGACATTGGCGTTGATCAAGAAAGTCAAGAAAGTTGATAACATTGTATCAAGCACAGTGGATCTTTGGTTTGATAGAACTATTTAAGGGTACATTACTGAATTTGTTATTGACATAGTGGAATCATATAGTCAAGCATAGAGATATTTCTTCAAGGGACCTAGAGGAAAATTTCTACACTTTTGAAGTTGAATATTAAGATGTTATTGCATGAGAAGGATATGTTGAAGATACAATAATCAGTTGGATTTCAAAGATAATATTAAAGAATTCAGACATCGATAGTGACACAGAGGCTAGACACATGCACAGTGGGAGATCATTCATAAAGGTTCCTCTTGTGAACATGTTTAAGCAAAGTTACGAGCCATTCGCACAAGATGAAGGATTCTACGGTGGAGAAGAAGCATATCTATCAGATGAAGAGTATTTAGAGTTCACAAGGGAATAGAAAGTAGAGACTGAAGAACCTCGCCAAGAAGAGCCAAAAACTTCAGGTAATGCACATACTGTCAAAGTAAGTATCGCTACTCCTCTTGTGTTTTTAGAAACATCAAGTAACTAGAGTAACTAGAGTAACCAGAGTAATCAGAGCACTCAGAGTACTGTCAAAAGAAGTTAGTACTGACTCAGTCAAGAAACCAAGGAAAATAAATGGAAGATGAAATGAGCTTACGTATTTTCAGAGGAGATGGATCTGAGGATCCTGACCAACACTGGTTCTTATGCGAAGTTGTATGGAGCATTAAGCAAGTCACCGATGAAGATGTTAAGAGATCTTAGTTTAGTACTACCTTGAGGGACCTTGCACTAAGATGGTATATGAAGTTTGTCACGGGATTTGTACAGCCTAAACCATTGAATGAAATTAAGACTACATTGAGTGCAGAGTTCAAGAAGCCTAAGTTGGAATTGCAGTGCATTTCATAGTTGAAGGAAATCAAGCAGAAGGCGAATGAACCTGTTTGGGAATTTGATCAAAGGCTTAAGACCTTGACAAGCCATTTAAGTTTTCAGATTCCATACGAACAACATAATGAATGGTTCATCGCTTCCCTCCTGCCACACATTAGAGTTCCTCTGATACAACAGAAGGTATCTTCGCAGGTTGAAGTATTATAGATTTCCATGAAACTAGAAGCATCCCCGATTGGAGAATCCAGTCCAGGTATGAGTCAGATTTTGAATCAATTAACCAGTTTATCTTTACAGGTTGAAGACATGAAGAAGGATAAAGGAAAAGAGAAAAGAGAAGACATATGGTCTATCAAATGTAAAGCAGAGGGCCATGACAAAGAGAATTGTCCTTTATTTAGTGAATACTTGGCCTCTGGAGATCCTAACCCTTTGAGGGAGACTACTTTACCATGGTGCAAGGTATGTAGAACTAGACATCACCCTAGTGCATGTTAATATATGCAGAAATATGTCAAGACACCCTCCAATCTTATTGTACATTATGTAAGTCTATTGGGCATGATGAGAAGGACTCTAGGGATTATGACCTCAAGCATAAAAGGTTAAGGGATGCATATGTAATTCAAGGAGAATTACAGCCAGAAGATAATGTTGCGCAGTTCAATTCCCCACAAAGAGGAAACTTCAACCCTCACAGTGGGTTCAGAGGAAGAGGATGGGGAGGAGGCATGGGTTTAGGTCGAGGTCATATTATTTTCTATAACTGCACCTAGCCAATCCACTTGGAAATGGATTGTCGGAACCCTTGTACTGCTTGTAGCTATTGTAATTCATTTGGCCATGTCATTGAACACTGTCCACTATTGTTAGCTAAATTTCAAGAATGATGAAGTGGAAACCAACAAGTCCAACTAATATCAGTTGAACCTCGTGGCGAGGAAACTAAAGTCGTTGTTATTACTAGAGGAGGTGCTCACAGCAGAAGATAGGGTGACTCGAGGAAAGACTACAGATGGATCAAAGATCATAAGAGCTTCAGAGAAGGTGCCATTGTTTGATCCAAAGAAAGAAAAGCATACATTTAAAGAAGCAAGAATAGAATTTGTAGGCGAACATGATTCTTCATCTCGGGCACAACCAAAAGTAAGGGAATGTGAAATGCCTCCAACATTTGATCAGTCTGCCCCACCTAGACAAGGAAAAGAGGTAAGAAAACTTGTGGACTTATTGCATACTTGTATTGATTTGATTAAAGATGAAATAGATGTGCAGGAACTACAACACCTGATAATACAATATGAAATTGGAAGCGTAGATCCTCTGATGAGTAGAGATGTGAATCAAGTATCTAGAAAAAGGAGGTCAAGCAAGGAAATGCACCTTAGTTATCAGATTGGAGACTATGACATAGACTATGTGGTCCTTGACCTGGGATCTGAAGTAAATGTTATGACAAAGAAGACTTGGGCATTGATGGGAAAACCTAAATTGATTTACTCTCCTATTAGGCTCAGGATGGCTAATCAGTAGGCCATGAGCCCCTTTGGAAGAATAGATCATGTCCCTGTGGACATCGATGGAGTGAGGAAATTTGCAGACTTTGAAGTGATCGAGATTGTTGATAATAACTGTCCCTATCCTATGTTGTTGGTTATTGATTGGGATTTCAAAATTTTGATTGTTGTTGACCTGAAAAAGAGAAGAATGACACTTGAACGTGATGACCTTAGGGTCCTTGCACCTCTTGATCCCTATGAAGGTCACAGATACAGAGAACCTATAAGAGAAGAAGACCACGCCTATGAGGTAGAGAACATATATAAACTGACAATAAGACAATGGGATTATATTAATCCTACAACAGATGGAAATCTAAGTTCGCAAAGTGAAAGTGCATGCTCGTCAGATTCATAAGAATCATTGGAAAATTGGCAGAAGAAAATGTATGAAGTCTCTATGCGGAGGTGTTCCAGATTGACTAAAGAAGTTCGTTGGATTGGCAAAGAAGTAAGTAATCTTCCTATATTTGATGGCTTGAATAATTTAGAGACATTTCTATTTGAATTTGAAGGAAGTATACCAGTACGACGGAGGTTGTTGGCACTAGATGAAGCCTTGAAAGAGATGCCAGCTATATGGTGGGAAACACACAAGAAGAACATTATGGAGTGGGTACAATGTCACACCTTGTTGAAAGTGCCATTTTCAGACCAAGATGAAGGTTGTGAAGTGCGATACATAGGTCAGATTTTTCCTAAGAACCATGTGCGAAGTTGTGAGGAACCCTGGAGAAACATTCCTAAAGAACAATGGGCACTTAATTTCATTAACACCTTAGATACTATGCCTATCAACTGGTATCTTCAAGAAGAATTGTTCTTATTCACTACAGATTGGTATGGTATGACCCAAAACTTTATAGCTATGATCCTATTTGAAATTCAGTACTCCACAGTATATCAGTCTTTACAAATTGTAAGACAGAAGGTCTTTGAGGAAGCACCTAACCCCCCTCTTGAGAAAGAAGAAGATGAATGGACTACGCCACTTCAGCGGTTATATGGTTGTTATAATATTAATGTTGATGAGGATGATGACCCTAGGAATGTGAACATTTTAGAAACTAAAGGACAGAGAGATATATAAGGGACAGGGATTGAATTATTTGTTGTTGGACAACCTATTAAAATTAAGAAGGTTAATATTGGAACAGCGCAAGCACCTAAGTTGGAAAATGTTGGAGACTATTGGGATGATGCTAATATTAGTAAGATTATAGAGCTATTGCATGAATATTAGGACTTGTTTCCAACCAAGTTCACAGACATGAAGGGCATTAAATGGCCCATGGGATAGATGAAGATTCCTTTGAAAGCAGATGAAAGGTCTGTCAAGCAGAGGCCTTATAGGCTGAATCCCAAGTACAAGCATAAAGTTAAGATTTAATTCGATAGAATGCTGGAAGCAGGAACTATAGAACGAGTCAAAGAATCTGAATGGATCATCCCTATGGTGGTCTAGGATAAGAAGACATGATAAATCAAAATCTGTGTAGATCTAAGGAAATTGAATGATGCATGTTTACACGATCCATTTCCTACACCTTTTACTGATGAAGTTCTAGGTAATGTAGGAGGACAGGAAGTTTATTCATTCACAAATGGATTTTTAGGCTATCACCAGATCGAAATTGTTGAGAACATACATAAGACTACATTTGCAATAGAATGGGGTTCTTTTCAGTACACTCTGATGCCTTTTGGTTTGAAGAATGCACCAAATATCTTTTCCAGGGTGGTGGTCGAAGCATTTAAGGATTTTTTACATAAGTTTTTGGAGGCATACATCGATGACTGGACTATTTTTAGTATATTGAAAAATCATATTGAATGTTTGAGACTAATGTTGGATAAGTGCAGGCAATGTCAGATTGCCCTAAACTTGAAAAAGTGTATTTTCTTTTCACCTTTTGGAGTGTTGTTAGGACACATTGTGTGTAAGAAGGGGTTATTGGTAGATCCTTCCAAGATTTCTATCATTGTTGATATACCTCCCCCTACCTCGGTTTTACAGCTATGCACTGCATTGGGACACATTGGATACTACATAAAGTTTATTAAGGGTTACACACAGATAACAATACCTATGAAGAAGTTATTAAATAAGGATAGTAAGTTTCAATGGATAGAGGAATTCCAGCAGAGCTTCGACAGATTAAAGCAGAAAATGGTCACTGCGCCTATTTTGGTTTTTCCATGTTGGAGTAAGGAATACCATGTTCATGTTGACGCTTCATCCATTTAATTAGGAGCAATTTTAGCACAGCCAGGTGCAGGGGATATTGACCACCCTTTAGCCTTTTCTAGCACGAAGCTTTCTAGATATGAAATAAATTATACTACCACTGAAAGAGAAGGCTTAGCTATGGTATATGTGTTGCAGAAGTTTAGACACTACTTGTTGGGAGGACATTTTAAGATGTTTACTGATCATTCTTCATTTAAGTATTTAGTCAACAAGCCACTGTTGGGGTGATCCGAAAATATCTTTTCACGACTATGGTTGAGTTATTAAGAATGTGTTGATTAACAAAATAGAAAGCTTAAAGAAAGAGGAAGAAGTATAGAAGAAATTTGATAGCCATATAAACATGTACAAAACTGAAATGAAGCATAAAACAACAACAAACCATAACACCAATGTGATAACGGACTTCGGCAATATCGCCTACATCTACGGGCCTTTGTCTCAGTGGGTGAAGCTTTCTTATTTATGTTCAAAGCTCAATAAGTACATCACAACAAAGCCAAAAGGTTACAAAACTAATCTGGTTTTGTTATACCAGATCCCTAAAACCCAACAAAATAAATGACACTCAAATTGGATGTTCGAAGCTCCCATAAATGGCCCACAAATGTGCACTCCTCAACACCTTCCCTGCATAAAAATGGATTTGGATTGGAAAATATTCAGCATAAACCTGCTCTGAATCTCCTTCCATGGCCTCAAAAAGGCCTGGTTTATATAGATCTGAAGTTGGTAACCATATCCTAACTTCCCCCCAACATATGGCCTCAAAAAGGGCCCAATATCCCCCAATATTGGCCAAATATCTCCAAAACTGCCCTTAAAATCAATGAAAATCACTAATATAGAGTGAAAAACCCCACTTTTGGGAAAATAAAGCGACAATCCCCCTTGGCCTAGGCGTGTGCCCCATCTACAATGTCACATGAATACGTGTGGCCAAGCGCCATCCCCCTAGGGGTTGTGTGTTGGCCCCTTCTCCATAAACACTAGGACTTCACATGTCACTATTCGATGGGACCGAGTCCCGAACTAAGCGCTAACCACCAACTTCCTGCACCCAAACTGCAACACCAATTCATATGTACCATCATCGATAATCGGGGGCTAACCCCTATCCACCTCCTGTGTCAAACGGTTGAAGACCAAAACCCTGGTCACACTACAATGGACATATGGTGGTTTTCACACTTTGGGCTGGGGGCTAGGCCCTAGCCCTAAATTTTCCGCCATTTAAAACCACACTCAAACTTAAATAAAGGTTCCAACCTTTGGTATAACCAGTAACATACGTGGCGATTTAGCTAACCCAGCCCTGCGAGAGCTTAGCCCGGTAGGAGATTTAGTGTTCGAATCTCATGGAGTCTAAACATTTTGCAAATAAACTAGCCAATGCCTGGGTTCTACATGGCAGCCAATGTCTGGACCATGTGGCACCACCTTATTTGCCAAGTACATTTTCGTGTGTCGACTGTCGATTCATCCACATGCCTACCACATCATTTTGTCGCCATACCTGCAACTGGACCTGTGACTGCCACATGTCTTACGAAGGTGCTACATCACCCGTACAGGTGTGCCATGTGTCAAGCATCGTCTAGACCAGATCTTCCACCTGTCTGCACTGTCAGTGTTGTTCCCTGCCACGTGTCTTCATACGGATGTGTCGTGTGTCTCCATATGGATGTGAGACGTCAGCTATACGGGCGTGCCACGTGTCACCCTTGTAGTGGTGAGACGTGTCACCTCCCGGTTGGTCTACCTGTCATGTCCACGTCAACATCCATATTCCTAGTTAGCCTGCCAATTTTTCCAACCATGTAAGTTGTATGACCTATACAGTCAGCTACCACGTGGCATTGTACGGACTGTACAGTCAACATTGTTTTGCTTTTTTGGCAAAATGAACATATCATCGTAACTTGATCATATTACATCTGTTTGATCCCATTCAAGTTGCATTGGGTTTGTATCAATGAGGTCTATGCACATGTCTGTTTTGAAGCCATTATGGGAAAATTTATTTTTAGGCCTTTCTGAGCCCCATCAAGCTCCTAAATATAATTCTTGATCACACCTCCCTACTAAAGGAAATTTTGGTCCCCAAAAGGTTATTGACTAGTCAACAAGCTCAGGATAGGACACCCAACTTGTCCTCTATCTTTGAACTCTGTCATGTGGACATGTTTCATCAAGATCAACTATAACACAATCATGACAACTGACAACATATTGTTATCCATTTGAACCCTATCACATCTTACTGAAGCTACTATCATCCATGTAGATAACATCACTAATGATAGTATCAAAAATATGACTGCAAATGAGCTGATATGTTTGTAATATTTGCAGAACATAAGCTTATCTTGAAGCAAACTATGATTGGTTTTCCACTCTACAATCATCTCATGTTCTTGCTTAAGATCGATTACTTCATTTGAAACAATTATAGGTTTATTTCTTGCTTGAGTTTCCTTCTTTAACTGTTCCATAGTTTGAAGAGTTTTATTTTCCTTTACATGATGAGCATGAACCACATAATCTTGACCTGCTTTGGTTAATTGATAGTGATTCTTTGTCCTGTAGAAGATTGCTTTACGATCATATAAGTATGGACTACCTAAGACCATTCCACATTCACTTAGTCGCACTACATCACATGTTAATTCGTCCACATACTTAGATGAAATAACAAACTTTAATGTGCACTTCTTGGTTATGTGCATTTGATGATTGTTGCTTATCCATTTAAGTGTGTATGGATTATGATGCTTTTGTGTTTTTAACCCCAATTGCTTAACCAATTCCTCTTAAATTAGGTTAGATTGAGATCCACTATCGATTAATTTGTCTATCTTAGTGTGTCACATGATAACCCTTATGTGAAACAAGTTACTTCTACAATCAATTCCTTCACCAATTTTACCTATCATACCAACCAATAAGACCTTTGATTCATCACCTGAATCCGATCCCAAGTCTGTCAGTCATGTTGTCGCTGCAACAGTTTGCCTCCCTTTCTTTTCTTTGAACCACTTTGGCCTCTTCTCAGGATGCAATTTCCAACAACGGTCCTCATCATGCCCCTCTTTCTTGCAATTCTTGCAAAAGGGATTCTCTTCCTTTCTTGTCACTGCATCTGACTTCTTTCCATTCCACTTCCTTTTGTCTTCTTTCCTTGAATACAATTCCCCTAATACACCAACACCTATTTTCCCTGCTTCAATGTATGTCACTTGAACATAAACGTCATCAAGATTAGTTTGTCATAACATGAATACAGTGTTTCAAATATGTGCAGGTAAACCTCCTATATATTTCATAATAGTTTCTTGGGTATGTAAAGGAATATCTAACATGAATGCCATTTTACAAAATCCATTTGTCTATTATTGCACTGTTTGTCCTTTTCTTAGTTTTAAATCTTTACATTTTATTAACACTTTATCTTTATAAACCAAAGCATAGAATTTCTTTCTAAGTGCAAAAATAAAACTTTGCCATGATGGAAATAAATTTACCCACTTGTTGTGTTCCATTTTGCAACTTGTTTTTCCACTAGATGAGTGGTGTGCATGCAAGTCTCAATGATGCCAAATTGATTTGTATGGCCTCATCCTTGATCTGTTTCACACTGCAATACACTTCCATCTGTTTGAACCAATTTTCAAGTCTCTTTGCATTAACTTCACCATCATACATGGGTAATTCGAATTTAACATCAAGTTTTAATAAAGACATTTCATTCTTATGTGTATGGACATGTTTCTTTGCATTGGATTTAGAACTTAAACTTGAAGAATAAGGAGAATAAGGAGGTGATGATGGAGGTGAAGAAGGAATCTGAGGATTCTTCACTTTTTCCATTTGAAGATTCACCCATATTTGGTCTTTTTCGTTCCAAGTAATCCTTGTAGAAAACCTTCATCATCTCCGACATAGAAAATAAAGTTTTTTGAAACTATTTCTCATCCTAAGAAAGTCCCTCTTTCTCAATCCAATCAATGGATTCTCTTCAACAAGCTCACCTTCACCAAGAATTATCTTTTCCCTGGTTAACATGAAAAACTCGATTCCAAACGTCAACTAGCTCTAATACCACTTGATCTGAAAAGATGTTTTGCACAACTATGGTTGAGTTACTAAGCATGTGTTGATTAACCAAATAGGAATCTTAAATAAAGGGGAAGAAGTATATAATAAATGTGACATCCATATAAACACGTACAAAACTGAAATGAAGCATAAAACAACAACAAACAATAACAACAATGTGATAACGGAGTTCGACAATCTCGCCTGCGTCTTCGGGCCTTTGTCTCAGTGGGTGAGGATTTATTATTTATGTTGAAAGCTCAATAAGTACATCACAGTAGTTCCAAAAGGTTACAAAAATGATATGGTCTTGTGCTACCAGATCCTGACATCTACTATAACATCGTTCTGTCATAAACCTATCAAACTTCAAATACCACTTACTTGGAGATTTGTTTATTCCATACAATCTCTTATTCAACTTGCATACTGAATTTTATTTCCCTTTGACCTCCTACCCCTGTGGCTGCTGCATATAAATATCTTCCTCCAAATCCCCATGGAGAAAATTTGTTTTTACATCTAACTATTCAAGATGAAAATATTCTACTGCCACAAGACTTAAAATAGTCCTAATTGAAGTCATTTTAACAACAGGAGAAAATATTTCATCAAAATGTATGCCTTCCTTCTGTGAAAACCCCTTTACAACATGTCTAGCCTTGTATCACTTGTCTCCTCCATCTTCTTCCTTCAACCTGTAAACCCATTTATTCTGTAATGCTCTTTTTTCGACAGGAAACTAAACCAAGTCCCAAGTCTGGTTATTTACCAAGGAAATTATTTCCTCTTTCATTCATTTCTCCCACTTCCTTTAAGTGTCTACATTCTTTTCATCTTCGTAACTTTTTGGTTCACGAGAGTTAGTCAATAACAAATAATACAATGAAGGAGAGTATTGTTCAGGGGTTCTACTTAACTTGGTAGATATTCTAACAACACTTGAAGGAGTTTGAGGTGCATGTTTCTCCTGTTGTTGTACATTTTGATTTTCTTGTACCTTTTGAATTTCATTTTCTTTGATTTCATGAAGCACTATGTATTTTGTGTTTTCCTTTTCTTGTTTCTTTCCCTGCAATTGATGTTTGTGCATGATCTTTTCATTGAATACCACATCTCTACTCCTAATGATTTTATTATTTTCAAAATCACATAAGCGATAACCAAAATCATTGACATGGTATCTAATAAAGGTAAACTTCTTGGATTTTTCCTCAAGCTTTGTTCTATTTTCTTTATTAATATGTACAAATTATTTGCAACCTAAAGTATTAAAAAATGAATAGTTTATTTTTTAACATTCCATGCCTTCTGTACAATGCCACCATCCAAGGAGCTTGAAGGCCCTCTATTTTTTAAGTAAAAAACAATATATACAACATCTTTCCAGAACTGTAAGGGAAACCCAACATGCAATCTCATACTCCTTACACATTCCATGATTGTCCTATTCATCCTTTATGACACCCCATTTTCTTGTGGTGGTCCTGGAACTGTATTCTCTCTAAAAATCCCATGGTATGAACAATGATCATAAAACTCCTTGCTGCAGTATTCACCTCCATTATCCAATCTGACACACTTCAACCTTTTTCCTGTCTCATTCTCAATCAAATCTTTCTGTTTCTTAAAAGTGTCAAAAACATCATATTTTTTTTAATGCAATAAACCCAAGTTTTTCTAGTTGCATCATCAATAAAGGTAACATAATAATGAGAGCCGCCAAGATATGATACATGAGTTGGTCCCCATACATCTGTATGCACAAGATCTAACTTTTCACTCTTCTTTTCCTTTTCAACCTTGAGAAATACAAGTCTCTTTTTTTTTCCATAAAAACAGTGCTCACAAAAATCCAAATCAATTTGTTTAAGATCTGGCAACAAAATCCTTTTGTGAAGTATCTACATCCCCATATCACTCATGTGTCTAATCCTATAATGCCACAATGTTGTATCAACGCCTATAGAATATAAAGAGATTGAAGAGTAAGCATTACCAGTACATAATTACAATGTACCTACCTTCTCTCCTTTTTCCATTACCAATGATCCTTTAGTGACCTTCCACACCTTATATGTAAATTTATATATACAACCTTCAGTTGCCAACTATCCTATTGAAGTTAGATTTTTTATCAGATATGGTATATGTCTCACCTCTTTAAGTAACCATTGGTTTTCATTCTTTTTCTTTATTCATACCTTACCCATTCCAACAATTTGACATGGTTCCGCATCACCCAAATAAACATGTCCAAAAACACCTTGAACATAATATTAGAAATATTTTCTATGGGGTGTGGCATGAAATGAAGCCCCTAAATATACTACCCAAGATTCAATAATATTATCTAAAGAAAGAATCAAATCATCTTGTAACACATCACCTAGTACATTTGCTTTCTGATTTTTCTCCTATTGTCCATCTCTTTGCTTCTTTGGAGCTCTGTAGTCTTTCTTCAGATGTCCTTTCTTCCCACAATTCTAGAACTATATATTTCCTAGTCTGGATTCAGATCTTCCATCCCTAGAATTCTCACAGTTCCATGATCTCTTTCCTCTATCCTTTTTTATTCCCATGTTCTCCATGGTCAATGCATTACCTAATGTCTCACTTGTGATTTTTTATCACATTTCTTCACTAAGGATAAACATCAATAACATCATCAAATTACAAAGTGTTTGAACCAAAGACATAGTTACCTACAACCATGACCAAGAAATTCCATCTTTCTCGCAATGAGAACAATATTATAATAGCCCTAACCTCATCATCAAAGTCCAATTTTACAAAACTTAGTTGATTAGTAACTGTATTAAATTCATTTAAATTGTTAGCAATAGACCCACCTTCTGACATCTTCATATTAAATAATCACTTCATTAGAAATACCTTATTGGAGGCCAAGGTTTTTTAATATAGTTTATCCAATGACTTCATCATATCCTCTATTGTTTTTTCTTTTGAAATATTGAAAGCCGTTGATGCTTCCAGGAAAAATCATATTTTTCCCAGTGCCTTTCTATCAAGAATATCCCATTCTTTGTCCTTCATACTCATTGGTTGATTTTTTTTCCGCCCAATGGTAGGAATATATCCTTCTGATATATATAGTCTTTCATTTGTATCTTCCATAACTGGTAGTTTTGGCTGTTAAATTTCTTGACCTTAAACTTTCCATCTTTCGCCATTTCTCCCACTCAAACCAAGAACCCTCTTTTCCTACAAGTTACATTTCGCTCTGATATAAGTTGTTAGAAAAAAAGGATCGTGAAGCAATAAAACAAAATAAATGCCAAAATAAAACACAAAAGATACACAATACAATAAAAACACAGGTATACATGGTTCACCCAGTGTGGGCTACGTCCACTAGATAAATTTACAGGTCCTTCATTTTTATTATCCATCAAATGAAGGTATACAACCTACAACACATACGTTGTAACTTCCTCTTCTTTCTTTCACAGTCTCCTCTCTCAGAATACAATATTCTCTCACATACACACAACGAAAATACAATTCCTCATAAAAGAGATTTTCCTTCTAGGGAAAAAAACCCTAACATAGCTTCTACCATCATATATGTGACCTTATAATGAATGATACAGATTGACTATGAAATTACAATATTTTACAAGGCAATTTTCCCAAAAATTTATCTTCAGGGGAACATCCCCTAAAACCCTTCCAGGGAGGGATCCATAAAGTGTCTTCCCCCCCATGGATCCCCATATATGTGGGGGGGGGGGAATACTCCCCACACCCCACCACCAAGAAATGGGGTCCAAACATAGTTGAAAACAAGACCTTTGAATGAGGAAGAGAATTAGGCTCCAAAACCAACACCTTCCTAGAAGGGGTCACCACCGTTTTTGTGGTTGTGATCACTAGATGAAGGTGGTAGTAAGGCCCCTATATTCCATAATACCATTGGATTTGGAGGTGCTACAATTACAGGAGGCTCTCCACCAAATCTCAATTGAATTGTTGTAAGCATGATTAATTTTTTCTTGAGTACCTTTGGGTTTAGATTCTTGAGAGTTCCTATAAATTATGATTCCATTACCTCATTGAGATTGAGCCCTTATTGAGGGGATAAAAATATGAAGTTGTTTCATTGGTTGGGTGGAAAATCAACCCTTGATGTGATTACTACCCCCCTATTTATTAAAGATTGTTTTTTTGGATTTTCTTGAATATTGGTTCATGGGATCTTGTTGGTGACTTCTTTAAGGGAGTTGGAGTGCAATTGGTATAGCCTTGGATGCTTGAAATATATATGTTTAGATGGAGTGTAGATGGTTTATCCCTATAATTATATAATCTATAGGTCCATCTAGTTTATCTTTGGACTTCTGCAAGATACAGGTTGATGCACTTTGTATTTGAGTATTTAATCGCACATTGTTGGTTCATTGGTTGATGGTACAGTTTCATGTTATTTATGGACCTTTTTCTTGCTCCTTATATATTTTATCTGATAAATTATATGCATTTTTGTTTATGCTTTTAGTTCTGGTTTGTTTGATGTAATGGTTTTAAAAAGGGAAAAAAATATTTGTTAGAAGTAACACCCTTAACGGGTTATTAAAAAAAACATATTGGTCCTAATCTTTAGGTATGAGATTTAAAATGATTGAATTTCAAGAGAAGAGGAGAGTGAAAATGTAATTCTACCATAAAATTCATAGAGGGCACATTGACGAAAACAAGTAAATAAAATATACCAAAAAAATCTAAGAGTGAGTTGAAGAAGGATTTTATTAGTATCAACCATTACATGTGATGAGGTCAATGTTAAGACCTCTCCTTCTCCACCTTAACTCTCCTCCTAATGCATTTTTATAATGGTGTCTTTGTTGATACATCAACTTCTCAGGACTAGAAATTTTGCATGTAAACTCTTGTTGTGGAATTTATTGGAGCATTATAAATATTAATCTGTTATCTATGTGTTTGGTAGGCCATGAATTCCATGCAACATTTTATCATGTGAATTATGTAAACTACCGGAAATGCATGGGAAATGCCCAAAAAGTGCATTGAAAGTTGAGGACTTTAAAAACAATAGTAAAACTACCAAAAAGTGGAACAATTCGAATTCAATGTATTAGTTTTAGGTGGATGGCCACTAATATTCACCTAGATTGGTCATCCCCACTTAGGAATAAATGGTCCCCATTATATGGGGGAATGTTTTCTAAATATAATTCCTAATGAGTCAGTTTACTTAGTGAACCCATTTCTCAAATTTGAGGTCTTGATTAAACTAGATGTTTTGTTGACAATTTTCCTTCACCTCGGTGTCCATGAATTAGACAATTTTTCGGTATGTGTTGTATCCTTTGTAGGTATACTTAGTCACATCCGAACAAGGATTTGGGTGATGGCCCCTGAAATAAGGGGTTTTGAAGGGTGGATCTTAATGCATGAGCATCACCACCAACATTAAAGGAGCTAGGTGGAGAACAACTCAACACCCAACACGCAGATTTCAATTTTTTTTGAATTCCAGGGAGGCTGCGTTTTTTTGTTTTGAAAGGATTGCAATTTAAATATTTTAATGTTGTGAGGATTGAGCCATCACATAAGGTCACCAAGGATTGTAATCGTTTTAATTAGCATATAAGTTTGTGTTAAGAACCAAACATCAATATAGCATAGAAAAACCTAAGGAAAAGTACTCAACGCCTTGAAAAAGAGATAATTTCAGATAATGAGCCTCTTCGAGGGGGCAACCTCCTTTTACCCCACTTAAATGTTCAAGTACAAGATG
>SNQJ01S0133493.1:22578-39848 GCA_010110895.2 Picea sitchensis
TGGTATATATAGGAGACTAGGAGGTATAATTACAACTAATGGCCTAAAGCCGACATAAATAAAATAACATTACTAATATAATATGCCCCAATTAAGGGGTAATGAGCCAATATTAGGGCTTAACAGTTTGTACACATACTAAGTACCTACTCATATCTGAATGCAATTTCCATTCAATATAATAGTCCTTAGTAGATGAATGTAATAACTATGATAGGATAGCTCTAAGGTAGTCTGGAGGGAAGGCTCAAGAATCCCATTGATGTATATATATATATATATATACTGTATGCCCAAATGAGGTTGTTGAATATTTTTATTACTGTTGAATGTTATAGTTAATGATCTTGAGAGAGCAGTTGAAGCTTATGAAGAGTTCCAGAGAGTTGTATGAGTCCATGTACATATATTATTGAATGAATACAAGCAGAGAGGTTTAATTCCAATTGTTTGGTGTTGAGTTCATCTAAATTATTCGAGTACATGTGTTGTTTATTTATTCTCTCTGTGTTTGATCTGTTTATGTATATTTTATGCATGAATATGTTTTTCATGGTTAAGTGTGGAAACCTTTGATGTTACTGTGAGTTTCATTTTTTTTCTCTTCTGAGATTCATGATGCAACGGGTGCGCAATGCCTACAAGGAGTGCGTAGGCCGAGTCGAGACAGATGCAGAAGCTCATAAGAGATAACACGAATTTATAGTGGAAGTACAATGAGTGTACATTTTTTCAATTAAAGTGCAGAGAGTGCACAATTTCTCAGAGGAGAGAAAAGATTGGAGAATACCCGCGCAAGGAGTGCATCAGGAAAACACTTTCTTTAAGTATTGAATAATTTTCAAAGGAGACGAATGAAAGGAGTGCGTAAGGGATATTTTTTCCCAAAAATATATAAGTCCAAGCATTTATCAGAATTTCAAAGGCTGCAAGGAGTGTGCCATAGGTATGAAATACCTCAAGGAACAAAACTCAGAAGAGATAGTGAACACGAGAGTTCAGTAAGAGGGACTTACAAAATTTATAATTCAAAAGATTTAAATTGTCAGAGGAGTGCATAGGAGGGCGCCAATGATTCTATTTATTTCATGCTGTCAAGCTCAGGAAGGATAGTGTTGAAATCCTCAAGAAGGAGAAGATCAACTATTTTAAAAGTTGAATGGTTGAGATCTATTCCGGAGGACAGATCCCATTCTAGATAATGTATGGTATGCAGCCAAGAGGATTTTCTATGTTGAGGGACTTAGAACAAGGTGAATTCAGAAGTGTTGGAGAAGAAGACTTTGTAGAAGAGATGCAAGAGCTCCACAACAAAATCATAGAGCGGTTAAAGAATTCCAACCAAGAATACAAGCGCAGGGTAGATCAACACAGAAGAGAACTTCAGTTCGAAGTGGGAGATTTAGTTCTAGTGAATCTGAGAAAAGAAAGATTCCCAAGGGGAACATATAATAAGCTAAAAATGAAAAAGACAGGGCCATGTAAGATTTTGACGAAATTTCAGGCCAATGCTTATGAAATAGAATTGCCAGATGGGGNTCACCCATATTCAATATAGCGGACCTGTACCCTTACAAAGAAGATGAAACAAAAGAATTAGAGGAATTTCAATGGGTTAAACAGATGCATGTAGTTGAAAATCCGCAGATGGAAAGGATAATTGATCAGATAATTAGCAATAAGACCTAAAGGAAGAAATATTTTGAGTATTTGATAAAACAGAAAGGACACCCAATTGAGGATGCCAGTTGGGAGAGTGAAGAGGAGATCCTGAAACATGGACAGACAGTGCAGGAGCTCATGAACAGGAGTTATGAATTTTTTCATCCAAGGGATTATGATGCAGGAGCATCGTAAGCAAGCCAGCAAGTGAGCGCAAAAGTGGAGGACAGTTGGAAACGCGCCAGCACATACTTTGGAGGAATTTTGAATTTCAAAAGACAGAGCATTAGTGTTGCAGCCAAAAGGATGTAATTGCATTTATGTTTTGGAGATTGTAAACAGATCTTGAGCATTTCTCTCATCTATCGGTTATGAATTCATTTATTTGTAATGAATGTAAAGTAGGTAGCTTTTAATTTCCGATTAGATAGATTAGAGTTGTAAGAGGGAAAACCTGTAAGAAGACACCCTCATATGTATTGTAGATTATTATTCTATTTTGTAATTATAAGTTGTAAAGTAAGAGAGCAAGAGAGAATAGGAGAACAAAGATTTTAGGATTTTTATAAGCAAATAGTTGTTGCTATTGAATCCATGTACATGAGCACTACANATTAATATACGAATGATTTGATTCCATTTCATGGTGTGTCATGGTTACTATTTACATCTATTGAATGGTATGTTTACAGTCTGTTTATATTCTCTGTTATGCATTCGTTTCAATATTATGTGTATCGATGTTTGGATTTCATGTTGAATGTATAAATTTTGTGAGAGGAGAAGTATGAGTTTCAATTGTTTCTCTTCCTGAGAAAGTCCCACAAAGAGTGCAGTGAAAGTCCGCAAGGAGTGCGTTGACGTGATTCTGAGTTTCATCTCATAAAATATCAAGGGAGATACCATTGATTCTTATACCAGCAGAAGTGCAGGTATAACATAGAGTCGTCCAAGGTGTGCACAGACCAATTGAAGTATTAGACTTACCCAACCAAGGAGAAAGGTTGAAGAACTGTGGTTGCAGGGAAGTGCACAGAGTTGGAGGTTTTGAATAGCCAGAGGTTGTTGTGAATTTCACAAGGAGTGCGTGCAAGAAATCCTTAGAAGTCTTGAATCCATAGAAAAGGTCGGGGTCAGGAAGGATATAGACTTGGAAGGATTAGAAGGGAAGAACAAGGTCTAAAGTCACCTTGCATAAGCCAAATTCAAAAGGGAAAAGACAATAAGTCATTTGGCCAGAAATCTTTGAGAAGTTTGAATGGACGTTTGAAGTTCTCATAGGGAGAGTCGTCGAAGTTTTGTGGGCCACTAGATATTATAGATCAACGAGAATATTAAGGTTGAATGTCTTTCAACACTCATAAGCTCAGGAGGAGTAGTGGTCGTTGGATTCAGATCAACGAGAGTCATTGATCTCATGTTTGAATTTCGTCGTTTCAGAATTTGGGGCGTGGAAGAAGTTGTGACTTGGATTCGAGAGTTACGAACTCCTGATTCGCGAAGTCCTGATAGAATCATGACCGTCATATTGTGGGAAGCTCGAAACCGTTGATTTTTGATGAGGAATCATCACGATTTCGGCTATCGGTGAAGGGTGTTGTTGCATTGTAAACCACCAATACGCGAAATTCTGAGGTGTTGAAATATTTGGGCTCTAGGTTTTAGTCTAAGGTCACATCAAGTGAAGTCAAGGGATGATTCAAAGATCCGTTGACCCTTTTCGGGGTTTCAGAGATTGAAGGAGTCAAAGGGAGCTCACATCAGAGGTCACGAAGTCGCGAAAATCGAAATATCTGATCAGGCGAAGAAGGACCTGTGGAAACACTTATGTGTTGAAGATTACCGTGGGGAATCAAAGAGTCAATCAGACTCAAAGGGGGAGAAAATAACAATCCTTATATCGGGATGTCGAGAAGAACCTGCTGAGATAGGGGGACTGCGTCAGTACACCCAGTTTACCATGTTTCATGCTTAAAGAAGGTTATAGGTGACAAGATCCCAGTTCAAACTATATTTCCAGAACTTGACAAGGAAGGGAAAATCATATTGTATCCTTAAGCTATCACTAACACAAGAATTCGCTAGCTGAGGAATATATCCATTTCAGAGTATCTCATTAAGTGAAAGAAACTACCTGTTGAATATTCCACTTGGGAAGATGAGTCTTTTATATAGAAGCATCCAAAATTACTCAAGCATTATGGAGAACACTTGTCTGAAGGGGAGGGGCATGTTAAGACCTAAATAGTGGCACATTACCCCTTAATTGTGGCATATTACATTAGTATTGTTATTTTATTTATGTCGACTTCGGTCCATTAGTTCCAATTGTACCCCCTAGTCTCCTATATATACCAATGATACCTTTTCATTTGGAATCATCTTGTATTTGGGAATTCATATGATGTATAAGGAGGTTTCCCCCTCGAAGAGGCTTATTATCTGAATTTCTCTCTTTGTCAAGGTGTTGACTACTTATTCTAAGGTTTTTATGCTATTTTTATATTTGCTTCCTAACAACATCTGTATGCTTCTAAAAAGGCACACATGCCTTCTTTCTCACATGATAAATTCTATTCTATATGTATCTATTCTTTTTCATAATTTAAGAAACCAACTTATTCTTGTAGAAATGAAATTAGTGTCAGTGAGCCTAATGAACGTTGATTGACATTTAATATAAGTTATCATCAATTTCTAATCATATTCTTAAAATAAAATAAAAACAAAGAAATTTCTTAAAAAAGGGAATAAGTGCCATCCTTTTCACTAACGAAACGTTGATTCTAAAGTATGATCAATGTTTAATCATATTCTTCAAACAAATAACAAAGACATTGATTAAAAAAGAGAATAAGTTTCATCCTTGTGAAAAGAAGATAAGAGTCATGCCAACCTCCATATTGCTTGTAACATTAGAGAAAAATGGAAAAAATTATGTGTGTTACAAATATAACATCGCTTCTAAAAAGGAACACATGCATGTTTTTCACATAGAATAAATTCTATATGTATATGGTGTTTTTTCATAATTTAAGAAACCAACCTCCTTCATGCACACTTAATGTAAATAGTTGCATGTTTGAATAATCACATTTAATGTAAATAGTTGCATATTTTGAAGGTATGAGAAAAAWAAAATTGTTTATTTARATGTAAGTAGTTGCATATTTTGAAAGTTAAAATAAAGTTACAAGAAAATATGTTTTTTATTTAWTGARAGTAGTTATTATTAAATTCMTACAATATAGAGTAAATTCTTACAATAAATAAAARGGCACACATAACATTAAAAAGGAACAAATGCATGTATTTTCACATGATAAATTCTATATGTATGTGTTGTTAGTCAGAATTTAAGAAACCACTTTATTCTTGTAGAAATGAAATTAGTGCCAATGAACCTAATAAACGTTGATTGACACTTTTTTTTCCATTGAAAATGTCACTTTATATTATATTGAAATATAAACATTTCTATTACAAATGATACCATCATGCCCATATGCCACTATACTTCCTATAGCATTACCCAAAAAGAAACAAAAGAGGATACTGACCATCCCGTATACATATACCGCCTGATCCCAACCCCATTGTAAATTCCAAAACACAACAAAAAGAAAACTTCCATCAATAAACAAGACCCCTATCATACAATCCTATAGAAAAGATACAACAGTAGCATCTCTTACTATTCACCAAACAACAGTGAAAGATAATATAAATCTAAGAACATGTGTGTCCCTTATGGCCACCATCAGCCTGGAAATATTCAATGGAGCCTAGAGATTTTAACATAGCCAATTTTGATAGCATGTCCTCCTCTATGTTATCTTCCTGATAGACGTNCCATCATTCCAGTGCTAGGACCTAGAGGCAGCCCTTTCCATGCAACTAGTCTATGACTACCTTTGAGTCCCCCATAACCGAGAACTTCGATATGGCAAAGTGAGATGCCAAAGTTAATATAGCCCAGGCTCCCATCAAATCAGCTATGTTATTAGTCCCAGACCCACAATTGATTAACCAATGGATAATTATGTGTTCACTAATATTTAATATCCCTCCCGCTCCTCTACTAATCCCTGTAGATGTTGTTGCTCCATCGAACCATTCGACCGATCCTTCCTTCATCATACACAACGCCCTTTTTCTAGTTTTATTTAGTTTAATAGGTGTCCTATAATCAACCAATTGAATTGTAGAGAAGATCAAAAAAAATTGAGCAGATGGAACCCCATTTCCGAAAATGGCCAAGTTCCGCTCTTTCTATATATTCCAACAAATATGAAGAGGGAGGGTGAGATAGTCTATAAACAATAGTCTCCAGTTTTTAATTCTCTCATTCATGGAGTTCCCCTTCAAGGTCCCTGGGAAGTTTAATTTTAATTTCATTCTTTCCCACATAGAACAGGTAAAGGGACATTCAGCAAAAAGATGAAAATTAGTCTCCAGGTTCTTCTTGCAAAGCATGCACCAACTAGGTCCTACAAAGCCTCTACGTTGCAAAATTTCCCAAGTTAATAATTTATTTTCTATCATCCACCAGGTAAATAAGTTTAGTTTAATTGGAACTTCCCAAGACCAGAGTGATTTTCTCCATCCGCCGATCACCAAATATTGCTTTTTGTTTTCATTAGCCTCATATATATTTTTAACCGAAATCCTTCCTGATGTGTCTCCACCTGTCCACAAGAGTGTGTATGGTTTCCTCCTCAACTGCACGCCATGATATATAATCATACACCTGTAATTATTCCATTCATAAGCTAGAGAACCCTCAATACCTAGCTCCAATATTGTAATCCAATTTTTACCCCTCGCGCCTTGCCTGGGATCTCTGCTCACCTGATATAAGAAATAAATACCTTGATGATTTAAATTTGCTATTATTTCATTAGACAAAATATCTTTATCCCCCATACCCAATATCTGATATTTGCCAATCATTATCAGTTCTCCCGAGCCTGGTCACCATGCCAGCCAATGCAATAAAATATATACAGATTTTTTAAGGTATCTCCAAGTCAGAGATCCTTTTGATCCCTTCAACAGAGGCATACGTAGCCAACAAGACACATAAACATAGGAGAAGTACTTGGATTTTAGCACATGGTTCCATAGACCATCATGCATTAGGGCCCTCCAAAGGGTATTTACCTCCATTACTTTGTTGAAGTTGTCCAAGTTTCTCAATCCCCAACCCCCATACTTCCTCGGGCGCGCAATAATATGCCAGCTACAAAGATGAAAACCCTTATTTTTTCTTTTCTCGTTCCATAGGAATTTGAAAACCAATTGGCGAATTTTAATTAGAACCAAAGAGGGAATATTGGCCAAAGCGAGCCAATAAATTGGCTAGCTTTCCAAAACTGCCTTTATCAAGACTAGGCGTCCACCCAAGGTCAACCATTTATTACACCAGTGACTGATACGTATTTCATATTTAGTAATGATCCAATCACATTCCTCTATTTTATACCTGCCTGCCTTTAAAAAATATCAAAGATAATTAAATCCAACAGATAACTCATTTAGGTTATAAAAGAAGGTAGTTTTTATAGATTCCAAAACATCCTGTTGAGCACCAAAATGATAAAAGGCAGTTTTTTGAGCATATATACACTTAATATAAGGTATGATAAATGTTTAATCATATTCTTCAAATAAAACAAAAAAGACATTGCTTAAAAAAAGGGAATAAGTGTCATCCTGGTAAAAGAGGATAATATGCATGCCAACCTCCATCTTGCTTGTAACATTGGTAAAAGAGGATAATATGCATGCCAACCTCCATCTTGCTTGTAACATTAGAGAAAGATGGAAAAAATGATGTGTATTACAAATATAACATCACTTCTAAAAAGACACATGCATGCTTTTTCATATAGAATAAATTATATATGTATGTGGTTCTTTTTCACAACTTAAGAAACCAACTTACTTTGTGCACACTTAATGTAAATAGTTGCATATTCTGAATAGTCACACTTATGTAAATAGTTGTATATTTTGAATAGTTGCATATTTTGAGGACTAAAGTTTCTCATGCTTTGAATTTTCTTTTCTTTTTCATAGTCAATGGTCAAGCCTATTCCAATCCCATTGGGAAGACCTCATAAAAATACTTGATTCTACAAATATTGGATCAATCAATTAAAATACGGGATAAAGTTCATTGCGGAAATAGCAATGTATTAACCATAATACTTATGGTTATCTACCAAGTTCTACACGTGGGAAAAAAAGATTTATGAATAACTAACAACGAATCAATATGTCATAACAACTACTCATTCAAAATATGATGATAATGGTACTGGATGTAAACATGGTAGTGGATGTAAACTACAATTGTTATAACTAAAGAAAATCTAGGCACTCAAATCCTGAACCGAGTCATTAAAAGAACTAGTGGATGGTGCAGGTAGTTACCATAAGGTTTAATTAACTGTCATTTAATGTGATGGATATTCATTTATCTAGATATAATTTTGAGTAAGATGTTGTAAAAATTAGTATATGGATTTTCTATTATAAGAGATTTTAGGGTATTCGCGTGACATAATAGGTTATGAAATTTTTACCATGAAGAAGAGAAGTCACTAGTTTAAGGGTTACTTGTGCTTGCACTTGAGTAGACATATTCCAACCTCAGTAACTTCTCCACATTCCTCTTTTTTTCAGCTTCAATAGAAATGTTCTAGCCTTTGTAACGTCTCCAGACTGCAATTTTCACATTTATCATTGATTTACGAAATTTTTAATACGTTACACCATACACAAATCCATACATGTTATTTTAATGTCACTTAGTGTTTATTTTTTTTGAAATTTTTGAATGCTTCTTTTACCACTACAACGACCATAGAATTCGTTTGTAGTGTCCACTTGGAAATTCTAGAGTGAATGTAGTAAATATACACTTCTTCCTCCAACCCAAATATGACCTAAGGAGGGAATTTACTATGAGGATTCATTTGCTCCCATAGTGAGATATACCTCGATTAGGACTATACTTTCATTGGCCATAGTAATGAAATGGAAGGTGCATTAGATGGATGTGAGGAAAACCTTCTTGAATTGTGAAATAAAAGAGGAAGTATATGTGGAGAAGCCATAAGGGTTCGAGGTACATCACAGGGAGACACATGTGTGTATATTGAAGAAGGATTTATATGGATTAAAGTAGACACCAAGAGCATGGTATGGCATGATCGACAGTTTTCTAACGAGCTTGGTATTTAAAAATATTAGTGGAGATCCTAACCTTTACTTTAAGTTTGTGGATGATGTTCTGGTAATACTATTGTTGTATGTGGATGACATATTTCTAACATGTGTGGAAAATCTCATCTCAGAGTGTAAGAGAAACCTAGCTAGTGAGTTTGAGATGAAAGATCTCATGATTATGCATTACTTTTTAGGTATCGAGGTATGGCAGAGACAGGATGAGATCTTTCTGAATCAAGGGAAGTATGCAATGGAAATCCTGAAGAGGTTTGAGATGTTGGATTGCAAGGAAATGACTACACCTATGGTATCAAATCTGAAGTTGGTGCACGATACAAATTTTGAGACTGTGGATTTTAATTTATACAGGAAGATGGTGGGTTCATTGATGTACTTGATGAACATAAGACTGGATATATGTATTGTTGTGAACACCTTGATTCAATATATGGAGCATCCCATCTAGGTTCATTTGGTCACAGAAAAACATGTTATGAGGTACCTTAAGGCTACATTGGATTATGGTCTCACATATGTGATAGACCATGAGTTAGGGTTATATGGATATTTAGATTCAGATTGGGTCGACAATATTCTTGATCAGAAGAGTACTTCAACATATTTCTTCAGTCTAGGCTCCAGTATGGTTTCGTAGAGTAGCAGGAACAAGTCATGTGATGTAGCACTCAGTACAACTGAGGCTGAATAGGTGGCAAAATGTGAAACATTTAAAGAATAATTTTGGCTTCAAAAGGTTTTTTCTGGGTTATTTGGTCTCAAACTTGAGGCAAACTTCATTTTGTGTGAAAACTAGAGTTGCATGATGTTGTCATAGAATCTGGTGTTCCATGACAGGTCAAAGCATATTGAGATCAAATATCACTATATCAGGGATATGGTACAGAGGGGAGCAGTGAAGCTCCAGTACGTGACTACCAAGGAGCAGGTTGCGAGCATGTTGACGAAGCCACTGTTGAGGATGAAATTTAATAACTTCAGGGACAAGTTTGGCATGGTACCTATTCAAAGGGAATGAGAGGTACATATGCATTGTAGGGTAGTGGATTTCTTAGGGATATGTTGTAGCTATTTGAGAGATACCCAAAATCCTTGGATGCATTGGTTGTGAAGTCACAAAGGTTCACATGATGAGGTACATATGCATTTCAGGGTAGTGGATGTCGTGGTGACATATTGAATCTATTTGAGAGCTACCCACAGGCCTCAAATGCATTGACTATGAAGTTATGTTGTACTATGGATATCTGATGATGTATAGATTCATATGTTCAACAATCAATTGTCATAAGCTCATGTGGCAACAAAGAATACCTTCCTAGTTAAGAGGGAGTGTTGATATTTTGATGTAACTATGGAATATATTATTTTGTATTTGTATTGGTCAAACCTCAAGAAGTTTATTGTAATATTATTGTATAAATTGGCTCAAAATAAATTATTATTTTATTTTAATCCTTATTGTAAAAGTCAAAACAACCCCTCTTAGGGTTACATATTTTCAGGAGTCATTTATGTGTATAAATAGAGGTTGAGTTCCTCTCATTTGTACATAGGCACAACTCACCTTCTCTTGTGTATTTTGAGCATATAAAGGAATGTCTAGCGTAGGAGGTCTTGGTTTCTTGGTCTTTGGTATCTTCGTCTTGATCTATTTTTGGAGACTTATAATGTGACATTATACTCGTTGAAGGAATCTATACTGAAGAATTGGTTGTTGCATTTTATTCCCCGGGAGGGTTTCCCAGCATACATCTTTTGTTTTGTGATTGTTTATCTTTCATTGATCCTACTATATGCAACTTTTAATGAATGCTAAAGAAGATAATTGGGAGGGAGAGAGAGGAAGGAATATAGGGTGGATAGAAAAGAGTGTGTGTGAGAGTGTGGGAGGGAGAGATAGGAATGCATAGAAAGGAAGTAGAGAGAGTGTATGTGAGAGTGTGAGAAGGAGAGAGAGGAAGACAAAGAGGGGGGTATAAAGAGAGGTAAATGTAGGAGAGAGGGGTAGATGTAGGAGATATATAGGATATATAGTGGGAAGGAGGGGAAGAGAAAGAGGGAGGAGGGGGGGAGAGAGAGAGTGTGTGAGAGTGTGAGAGGGTGTAAGGTACTAGGTTTATTATATTAGAAGAGAAGATAAAAAATGCAGAAAATAAAACCGAGATAGCAACAGAATATGAAAATACTATAGAGGTAACAACGAAAAAACAAATTATATGGAACCAAAACACCATAATTATACCTATATTGATAGGAACCAAGGTTCACTTTCCTCTTTGAGGGGGAAACCACTAGAAAAGGAGAGCTCTATTACAATAATTCTTCAAGAAAAAACTTCTCATACCCTCTACTCCTAATTATACTAAATCTATCTATCCAAAAGAACAATCTAGATGAATATCCTTCTAGAAGCGGAAGCTTCTATTAGGTCTTCTTACATTTGACTTATTCCTCCTTATTGGTAGGCCTTATTAATATTGACATTTATTACATGGAAATATATTATTCTACCCACTTGATGGGTTAGGTAGGTTAGGTACCTAACATGCCCTCTCCCTTAAACTAAGCCTTGTCCTCAAGGCTTGAGATGAGGAAATTAGTACAGAATGTTAGTTGGCTCCCATGTGTCAGTTGTTGGAGTTGTATATTTCCACTATAATAACACTTATTTGATGGTGCACTGATGAATACAACACTCACATTGGTCCAAAACGTCTTGTGGTTGCAACCAAATGGATCCTTCTTCATCCAACTCGGGAAGGTTGGTTTGATTTTGGCACTTTGTTCCAATCACCTTCTTTAAGCAGGAGACATGAAAAATAGGATGGATCTTAGAAGGAATAATAAAATCTAACTAATAGGCCACCTTTCCCGTGCACTTGAGAACTGTATAAGGACCATAAAATTTTGGCGCCAGTTTCTGAAAATGCTTGGCCTTTAGTGAATTTTGCTTATAAGGTTGAAGTCAAAGAAATACCTGGTCTCCTTTAGGAAATTGAAATTCTAAGTGGCCTTTATTGGCATGTTTCTTCATGTTATTCTGATCCATGACCAATTTATCTTTGAGGGTATGAATAATAGCCTCTCAAACTGTAAGCACTTGGTCAATTTCCTGGACCTTCGAGACACCTACCGTGTAGGAGATAATGTAAGGTGTATTTTGTCCATATACTTCTTCAAAAGGAGTCATGCGAGTAGTTGTATGGTATGGAGTGTTGTACCACCATTTATCTAATGTTCACCATTAAGCCCATTTATTTTTCCTTTTAGAGGAAAAACACCTCAAATAATCCTCCAAACACTTGTTAACAACTTTAGTTTGACCATCGCGATATAAAAAATAGAATGAGGGATGCCATGAATATTGAATACATGATCCATGAAAAGTTGAGACACAATGGATGTGGTAAATGGGTGTTGAAGAGAACATAAATGACCATACTTGGAAAGATGATCAACGACCACCATGATTGACTTATTTCCTGATTTAGGTAATACCACAATAAAATCCATAGAGATGTCCCACCAAATAGCAGGTGGAAGCAAAAGGGTTGGAGTGTGCCAGGAGATTTTATTATTTCACCCTTGTTGTGTTGACAAACATCACATTATTCCCCAAAACTGTGGACGTCCTTTTTCATACCATCCCAGAAAAAAGAACGTTTGACCTGGTCATAGGTTTTGGTAAACCTTGAGTGCCTAGTTTTGGGTGTAGCATGAAGCTCAGAAAGAATCGTGGATTCAAGTTGTGATTATTTACTTAAATACAAACAACCTTTGTATCGAATCTCATCATTGTGCCAAGAGTACCCTGGGGGAAACTAGATAATTGTCTTGCAATTGTTGGATCAGATGCAAAATTGTAGGATCTTGTAGCCATTCCTGGCAAACAACTTGGAGCCAATATCGTACAAAGAAGGAGAGGGAGAAAAGGGACCCTTCATCTTCATATTTTCGAGAAAGAATGTAAGAAACCACATTTTCTTTTCATTTATTGAAAAATTTCTCCTAATCATATCCAAAGAGCTTAGTTGCCCATTTTTGTTTCTCTAGGGAGGAAGGTCGTTTCTCTATATTAATTTGGAATCCTTTCCCCAAGAGATAAGGGCAACAAAGATCCACTACATGTTTAATAGCCAATATTTCCTTTTCATATATTGATTGGCCTAAATGGAGTTCTGAAAATTGTTTTCTAGTAAAGGCCAAAGGTCTACCCTCTTGCATAAGGACTGCTCCAATTCCTCTCCCAAAGGAATCACATTCTAGGACAAAGGTCTTTGTGAAATCAGGAAGGGCCAAGAATGCAATAGTACACATATCCTCCTTGAAGTCTTGAAATGCCTGATCAATTGTGGGAATCCAAGTGAAAGAATTATTTTCAAGGAGAGCAGTGAGAGGCACCACAATCTTTCCATAATTTCGAACAAGCTTTCGATAATAGCATGTTAAACCTAGAAAACCACACAATATTTTGATAGTCTTGGGGTGAGGCCAATCCTACATTTATTCAATATTCTTAGGATCCACACGGAAACCAACCTTTCCAACAATATGACCCCAAGTACTTGACTTCTGAGGCGCCAACGGAAGATTTAGAGTGTTTGAGGAAAAGTAGGTTCTAAGAGAGTAGATGGAGAACTTGATCCACATGGGAAAGATGGGATTTCCAGGTTTTACTATAGATCAAAATCTCATCAAAGAAAACTAAGACAAAATGACGGAGAAAAGGATGGAAGACATTATTCATGAGGATTTGGAAGGTGGAGGGGACATTAAATAAGCCAAAGGGCATGAACAAGAACTCATAGTGACCCTCATAAGTTTGAAAGGAATTATTGGGGATGTCATATTCTTGCATACGTATCTGGTGGTATCCAAAACGTAGATAAATTTTAGTGAAGTACTGACCACCGCTCATCTCATCCAAGAGATCATCAATGAAAGGAATGGGAAACTTGTCCTTAATGGTGAGTTTATTGAGGGAATGAAAGTCATTACACATGCACCAAATACCTTATTTCTTAAATAACATGACCACAGGGGAAGAATAAGGGTTGGTACTGGGGCGGAAAACACCCAGTTGGAGAAATTCCTACACTATTTTCTCAATTTCATTCTTTTGGGGAAAGGGATGAAGATAAGGGCAAACATTGGGCGGAAGACTTCCAAGAACAAGGGGGGTAGAATGATCATGAGCACCAAGAGAAGGAGTAATTTCTTGAGGAGTGGAAAAAACAATTTGATGTTTGGAGAGGATAGCTTGGAGGTCAAGATTCATAAAGGGTGTCTCAACCGCCTGAATAGAATGGAGTTGAGCAATAATACTAGAGTGGCCTTTCTTTAGGAGATTTCCATGCGACGGGAACTAATGATCACAGGAGAACCGATTGTGAGACCTTGGAATTGATACCTTTGTACCTCATGTTGGAATTTCATAGTTAGTTCCTTAAAATCCATAAGAATGGGACCAAAAGTGTGTAACCATTCAACACCTAGAACAATGTCACAACCACCCATTTCAATGGAAAACATATGAGATTTCAGGTGGTAATATCCAATTTGAAGAAGTACATTTTCACAATGCCCACCATATTTCATGGACCCACCATTGTCTATCATGATTTGAAAATTATTGACAACACAAATATAGAAATTGGTTTCCTGAGAAATGCGACGATGAATAAAATTGTGGGTGCTCCCACTATCAACAAGGATGATGACCTTCATAAGATTATTATAGCCAATGATCTTGAGGGTTTGTGGAGCAGAGAATCTAGTGAGGGCATGCAAGGAAATGAGTGGATCAAATTTAGGTGGGTTAGTGGGCTCTTAGGTAGCATCTAGAAGTGAGGGATCTTCAACAAGGGGAATTGTGACATCTTCTTCAGGAACATCTTCGGAAATGAACATAATTTTTTTTGTTCCTTACACTTGTTCCCCGAAAAATATTTTTCATCGCAATTATAGAAAATACGCTTCAATTGGTGTTCATCCATTTCATCCCTGGTTAATTTATGGACCTTGAAGAGAGTGGTGGGGGGGTTAGGATTATTGCGTCTAAGGTGAGGAACAAAAGAGGGTTTTTTGTTGGAAATAAAAATGTGTTGGTCCTCTTTATCACATTTAGTAGCTTCCAAACAAGTTTGAGGGCAGGCCATGAGAACCTGGGATCAGATTTCATCCTTTAGCATACTGATAAATAATTCACGGAAGAACACATCCAACATGCCCTCGGTTCGAAAGGCCAAATGGTCAAAAGAAGTTATAAAGTATTTCACTGTACCTGACTGTTTCAACTTGGTCAAATGACCAAGATAATGGGTATCAGTGTCAAAGAGGTTATAGAGATATGAGACAAACTGGTTCGATGCAATATACCCTTGACATGAATTTTTACACCATTTCCACCATTGCCGTCATTCAGGATATAGATAGAGGAAAACATAGAGAATTTTGGCCAACTCATCAGCAACACCATGCAGAGAAAAATAATGCTCCATTTGAGTGACCCAACCAGTGGGACCGGAGCCATCAAATTTATTAACCTCAACGTGGGGAAGAAGGGGGTGGCAATGAAAGGAGTTTGATTGAAAATGAAGAGAATGAGTGGAATCAACAAAATATGGTTGGTTGGAGGAGGAAGAACCCGGAGTGCAGTTCAACAACTAGTTGATAATAGACTAGAGGGTGTTAAATTGGTTCATGAATTTGGCATCCATGGTGTCAAATTTGTGTTGGAATTGGGTCTCGAATTCTGCAAGGTAGGAATTGGTAGAGCCAATCTCATATGTCACATGTTGGATGGATTCATGGGCTTAATTTATGGAAGCTTGTAGGTCTTGGTTGCGAGTGGTGTCCATTTGGAGAGGGGGAGTGTGGGTAATGGAAAATGGGTGGGTGGGACCACAGAGAAGGAATTATAAGTGATAGGTACCATGATTATTATGTTGATAAGTGAAATATAATGGAATAAGAGGAAAAATAGGTAAGTTGGGAAGGGGTCAGGTCCACTGGAAAAAAAAATAATTTAAATGAAAGGTACGACGATGATCAAGGAGAAAAGGGAAATCCAATGGGATAGGTCCCAAATAAGTTTGTCGATGGAGTTACACTCCATATTGAATAATACTACAGTGATGAAATGCCCAAATACTTAACAAGAATAAATGTATAGTAATTTTGTAACCTAAATGCAGAAGGCACGGTTGCGCAGCAATAGATCTTGTCTAGTCTATTTTTTTTTTTTCGCCCCAAGGGGTAGGGTATTCATAGTTTCTATAGACAAGGGTTTTCCTTGTGTTATAGCTCTCTGATATGCATGTGGGGTCCAATAGTAGTACTTGGCCCAATATCTTAGGGAACCAACTAAGGAGGCTAGACCATTCCCTTAGACATAATACTTGACTACTTAGGTACTAGAGAGTATCTTCCCATTTCTTGTTCTCGGTGGTACTATAGCATTCATGTGGCCAATTAGTTTATCTATAAAGGGCTTCGGGATATCTAGGCCAATTTGTATACTAGTATTTTCTGTTGCGCTACCACTTGACGGGGTACCAATAGGGGTTACAAGGGTGGCGAACAGATGTGCACTTGAGTACCACTTGTATTTCCTATGTGTATTACTCCTCGACCACAGTTTTATGCATGTAACAATAGATCTTTGTAGCTTTAATATGTTGGAATACGTCTCTACCCTGAAAAAAAAACATTAATCCACAATTGTCTACCGAGGAAAGTCCTTTGATACCACTTTTAAAGGTACCAGGTCTATTATATTACAAGAGAAGAGAAATAATGTAGAAAATAACACCAATATAGGAACATAATATGGAAATACTACAGAGATAACAACAGAAAAACAAATTATATGGAACCACAACACCAAAATTATACCTATATTGATAGGAAACAAGGTTCAATTTCCTCTTTGAGAAGGAAACCTCCAGCAGAGTAGAGATCTGTTACAATAATTCTTCAAGACAAAACTTCTCATACCTTCTACACCTATTTATACTAAATATATCTATTTAAAAGAACAATCTAGAGGAATATCCTTCTAGAAGAGGAAACTTTTATTAGGTCTTCTTACATTTGACTTATTCCTCCTTTTTTATTTTCCTTATTAATATTGACCTTTATTACATGGAAACGTATTATTCTAACCACTTGAGGAGTTCGGTAGGTTAGGTCACTAATAGAGGGGGAGAGAGAAAGATAAAGAGGAGGGTCAGAGAGAGTGTGTGAGAGGGAGGGAGAGGGAGAAAAAGAGGGGGGTAGAGATATGGATAGTGATAGGAATGGTCGGGGAGGGAGACATAGAACGGGGGTAGAGAGAGTGATAGGAAGGG
>SNQJ01S0133498.1:6962-25696 GCA_010110895.2 Picea sitchensis
TTTTAAAATATGAATTTTTCCAAATTTAACTATAAAAATATTTTGGAATGACAATTTTTAGTTATTAAATTTGTACCTTTTATTATAAAATGAGTTGTGTTATATATTATAACATTGTTATAATATAACAATGTTATTATAAAATATCTTTATGAAATGAGTTGTGTTATATATTATAACATTGTTATAATATAACAATGTTATTATAAAATATCTTTATGTTTTCTTAGATATTTATGATTTTTTTGTGTGTAAATTTTTTTTTTAAGGTTTTTGATATAATTTTTTTTTTTGTTGTTGTAATTTTCAGGTTTTTCAACTTATTTTTTGTTAATTTTTATTTAAATTTTGTATTAAAATTTGTATTTTAAGTTTTTTAATTGGTTTTTTTTATATGTTTTTAATTTTTTGGGGTTTTTTTCACCCTTTTAAAGTTTGTTTGGGCTATAAAGTTTTTATTTTCACCTTTTTCTTAATTTTATGATTTCCTTTTTCTCTTTAGTTTTTTAGGTTTTTCTTCAATGGTTTTTTCTCATATAAATATAAACTTTCTTTTAAAATGTTTTTGTTTTTTAAATTTCAATTCTTTGTTTTCTTATTTATTTTAGTTTTTAATTGATAAAAAAAAATGAATTATAGTTTTTTGCTAAATATTTTAAAATAGTGTTATTTAACTACAAAATAAAAATAAAAATTGAACAATTTGAAAATAAATGAAAAAACGAGCATTTAAAAAAACAAAGTGAAAAACTTATGTATCAGAAAATTTAAAATATCAAAAACCCACCTAAAAATGAAGGGGGGTGCTACCGGTAGCACCATTTTTAAAAATGGGGTAAAAACCTTGACCCCCCAAAAAATGAGAACTCTGTAGAGTTCTCGTTAAGTTGGTAACTATGTTATTTTCAGTCATCGTCCCACTTTGCCTGTGAAAACTAGGGGGATGACATCACACTGTGTATTTCCCACTTCTTGTGACGATCCTTGATCGTCACACTGTGGTCTTCTGCAGCGTGCGACGATTCCTGTAGAATTTTTTTGGAGTGACAGTGAATTTTTCCTCTTTGCCCAAATTTGTCATCATTTCTTGGGATGAATTTTTGGTTCTGTTGAGTGATTATTCACAGCTTGGTTTTCATATTTTAGCGTAAATTTGATTGTTTCTCAAGTGTTGAGAGTCTTTTTCATAAGCTTCATAGTTTTATCTTTCATTTATTGTTGCAAGGGTATAATCTTGAGGCTTCATCCTTGAGTGCTTGCCAGATAAGTTGTTATTTGATATTTTTGAGTTTTGGATTGTTGTTGATTGGAAAACGACTTTTTATTACATTAGACAAATAAGTTTTCTTAATTTTTCATTTTTGGTTGCATTATGAGTTAAGTTTGGGAAGTTACGTTGTGAGTGCATTCATCTTCTTGGACAACTTTTTCTTTTTGATTCAAATCTCTATTTTTATTTAAAAAGAAAAAAGATTTGCAGTTTGTTTTTCTATTAGTAGTGTTTACAAGAAATTTTTTCATTCAAGTGTTTTATTAAAAAGAGAAAATTGGAAAATTTAATAGCTTTGATTATTTGGCATTAAGATCATTCAAAGATTGAAGAAATTGTGTTTTGCAACTTGTTGTATTCTAGAAAAAGAAAACCTTCTCCCGTATGTAATTAGAGTTCATCAAACAAAAAGATTGCATCTCATCTCTCTTTTCATATTGTTGAGTCAAGATCAAACACTTCATCAATTTCATCTCCGTTTCCTTTTTGAGTCAAGCAACAATCATTAAAATTCAACGCAATTTTAAAATCTATATAGTAACTTTTATTTTCTAGAACTCTTATACACCAACATTAGATAAAACTTTGGAATAGGTTGTTATGAATACTCTCCAAAGCATCAAAACACACAATAGTATCTTGTGATAGGGAGAGTTAAATCCAATTTCTACATTTTGTCTTGGGAATCCATTCTAACACAAGGGTCAATCACGAGGTCGCATTAGGGCCAACATAGTTACTCACCCTACTTTGTTGTTCTTAGTGTAGAGATTGTGTGTATTATTGAGGGTCACTTGAGAAGAAAATCTTGTGCGGACCTTCTCGAGGCAATTTTGGGCTTAGATACCTTGCCCTTGCACGTGTATCAGACTGTCAACTGCTTCCCCAGGCATCATTATCATAATTGGTAACCTTAGTAGCATATCTCTTTAGGGTCTTTACATGAGGTGACTGTGGAGGGGAAAGTCTTCACAGTACCTACAATCGACATTGGATAAACTCACTCGGGCTCCTTGGAGGGTATACCCACAATTATGTGTGGGAGCTTGCACTAGGGAATAAGTTTGTTAAGCAGGTCGTTAACGTAACTTTTCCACCCACTTTATCCCAACCCCTTCTTGTCTTGATCTCATGATGTTGGATTTCATCACCAACTAGTGATTTCAAAATAAGAAGGTTTGTTTGCGTGCTTGATATCTAGATTTTATTAGTGAAGTGTTGTTTGTTTCTCTAGTTAGCCATAGATATTTTTTCTTCTTTTTTGGGTGAGACCAACATCGACCCTCGTTGTTCACGTAGGATGCACAGGTTGCCTCCAGAAGAACCAGAAGAATACGCCCCCTTGCTTCCTAATTCACCAGAGGGTCCTTCTCCTGAAGGAGCAGTCAATAACGACGTGTCCTATGAGATCAGGAGTTCTAATCCATTGGTAGAATCATGTTTTCCTGTAAATCCGTTATCGAATGTTATACAAGATCCAATTTTACTCCGAATAAACTCTTCGGGAGACGTTGTTGCTGAAGATTATACTAGAATACCTTATGGAACTTACGTAGAGTCTGGTGTGGATGATCCACCATTTCAGAGTGAATCACTTAGAACTCTAGTTCATACTTCTGGAATTTTTAATCCTAGTCCAGTCCCTACCCGTTCTTTTTGGAGGACTTCCTCGGGACAAGATATTTTTGATAAACTAGGAATGAGTCCAAACCAACCTATTTCATCACATACACCTGTTACTTCCACTGCTTATACAATACCTTTAGATCATTTTATTGGCATGACAAGTAATGTTGTGACGGTTTCAATCCCATTGTTGGTTGGTACTCATACAATCCTTCCTCTCCAGCTCACTAGCTCTACCTCAGTCCCACAAGTTACACCTGTTTTTGCTGGAAGTACGGTGGTAACTCAAGCTCCTATTGGAATGCGACTTCCGCTTAGATCAAATCCCTCACTTCCACTTGGGTATAACACTCTTAATAGTTCTATTGCTAATCCTACCCAGGGTCCATCCATAGGACCTAATCTTTTTGTTTCACCTGGGTATAATGTTGCTAGCGGTTTTGTTCCCACACCTACCCAGGTTCTATTCAGAGGGCCTAGAATTCCTCCACCACCTAGAGGATCTAATTGTCTTGGCAGAAGTAGCTCCAATCAGTTTGGACGCACAATTCATTCTGTCACTTCTAGTTTTCAACTTCCTGTTGGAGGTCAACCTCAAGGTGGGGGGAAACCCCAAGTTGGGGGTCATAACCCAGTTTACAGGTAGTATACACCTGGATTACAAATTCAACCTTGGAATTTTCCTTTCCAAGGAAATCAACCACTTCCAGGGGGAAAAAATAGTCAATTAAAATCTTTTGCACCCTCTGATCTCAGGCAACCTTATCCAGGCTCTGTAAATCCTACCCGGGGTCAAGATTTTCAATCTAATTCTCCTTTCCAAGGTGGCATACCGAATCAATCAACAAATGTCGTCTACTTGTCACAAAACCCTCCACCACCGAATTTGATAGGACCCTCAAACTATTTACAAACTGCTTATGGTCATACTGCTATAGCTACGAGATTGCCTCCTCAAAATTACCAGTTTCCTCAAGTGACTAGACAATTTTCGTTTCTAGCTACTTTGGATTTACAAAATTTATCTAGGATTTTGAATGATCCTATTTTGCATTCTCCTTATTGGCCAGTTATACCTTCCAAATTACCATCAAACATTCTTAATTTTGATGGTCGATTGGGAGAAGACCCTAACAATCACGTCATGACATTTCATCTTTTGTGTTCATCCAACTCCTTGATGGATGACTTCGTCTGATTACATCTTTTCCAACGCACTCTTACGGGTTCAACTGCCAAATGTTATATCGAATTGCCACAAGGATTATTCAATGATTTCAACACCTTAGCTATGGATTTCTTGACACATTACCAGTTACCGATACGATATGAGACATGAACCAAAAATTTGAGTTCATTTAAACAATCCTCTTCTAATCACATTTCAGATCATATTCATGAATGGAGGAGGAGGTGACGATTAATTAAAGTTCCCCTCCCTGATCAATTATTGGTTGAGTGGTTTACCAAATCACTCATCGGTCCTATAGCCCGTGATGTTTCCATGGGAGGTGTTGTCACTGAAGAGCAGGTGATTAGTTGTGCTCAATACTTGGATCTTGTTTATTCTCAAATGACACGTTATATGACTTGATCCCTGATGCTCCTCGCCCGTCTACAAATCCAACCCAACACCTTCAGTAGCTTCCAATGTTGTTGATGGCATGATTGGAACTTTTCATGGTAAGAATCAGTACAAACAAGCAAGTCATTCCAATCCCAAATCTACTACTGCTAATGTACAAAATGCTACTCCTCTGATTCCCTCTCCCAGTAAAACCTCTAAGGTCAATACGGTTCAATCTATGCCTACCAGTAAATATCAAAATAAAAAGAAAGGGAAGGGTAAGAATAAAGAGGATAAAACTAATAATCAACAATCCGATAAACCCAAGACTCATCCTGTTGATGATAAAAAAAAAAGAAAACCTCGTTATCCTTGTCTTATTTGTGGTGAGGACCATTATACGAAAGATTGTCCGAGAGGTGCAGAGGTTACTAAGTTCCTACAAGCAACTGGGATGCCTCATACACCTATCATTTTGTCACAACATTTTCCTTCTCAACAGTAGGCCCAATTGGTTATTCATGACCAACCTTCTCCTTCTACCACATCTTATGTACTTATGTGTACTGGTGACTCCAAGAAAAACAAAGTTGCAATCGCTACTCGAACCAAAGATTATTCTCCTTCTAAAGATAAAGTTGATGATTCACCTCCTCCATTGGCTCAACCTCCTCCATCAACTTCAACTCCTAATGGTCCTCTTAATATCTAACGACCTAGTCTAGATACAGTGCTTCGTCTTCCTTCTAAGGAAGTCATTTGGAAGTCGTCATTTAACCCCCATGCATGTGACGCTCAAAACTATAGTATTGTAGAAAATCTTGCACAGGCACCTTCTGCGATGTAGGCTCTCGAATTCCTTCGAAGTTGTCCTACTCAACATAAGGCACTGTTAAAGGTTATTGGTGGAATCTATCCTATCGATACGAATATGATAATATTTGACTTGGAAGATCACATTCCAAGACTCCCTCATCAATTACCGTTTCAAATACAAGTCATTGTGGAAAATAAGAATATTTGTCGAACAATGGCTGATGAAGGAACTTTGACTTGCGTCATGTCCGTCACTTGTTGGAAAGCCATTGGCTCTCCTGCCCTTATCTATTCACACAATAATTTAAAATCTTTTAATGGTACAGTGTTTAAACCTTATGGTGTTCTTCTTGTGTTATCTATTGCGTTAGAAGGAAAAACGGTTACTGTTGAGGTTGAGATATTTGATACAGCTCTCGACTACAACCTCTTACTTGGCCATGGTTGGATTGATGCTATGAAAGTAGTTGTGTCTACTCTTTTCCATGTGACATGTTTCCCTCACCAAGGTAAAGTCGTTACAATAGATCAATTCTCCTGTTTTAGTTCTGATTCGTGCACTAGTAATGTTCGTTTCATAGAAAAAACACCTCCTGGTTATGAGAATGTTGACGTGGGTATTTTAAAGGATTCATCATTAATGGGTACTTTCCCCATTCCACCACCCGATGTTCCTTCTCCTTTTGTCACTTCTATTAGCATGATTTTGACCAGTGTTGACGAAACCCTTGAGTCTTATGACCCTTGGATAGTACCTAGCTTGGACGAATGTCTTTGTTATGGAAACCAAATGCCTTTAAGTCCAGTGGAATTGGCCTATCAAGCTATTCAATAGACAACTCCTTCTCCTCATTCTCTCTTATATACGTCTCTTGATCCATTTCACATGGTATTTCACATCGATGAAATGATCATGACAGTTATGTCCATGGAAGACACCCCATGGGATGATGGGCATCATCATTCTATCCTCTTTCTGGAACCCGAGACTATCGAGAGTTACCAACAAATTTGAATATGTATACAGTCATTACTATTCCCCTAGTTTCTGAACCAACACATGATGTTTTGTATGAAGGGAACTTGGGAGATATTTCACATACCATCCCTCTAGATATTTCAATTAAGCCTGGAATTGTGGAAAATGTTCATATAGGCGACTCATGTTCTCCTGATGAGATCCAAATTTACAAGGCCCTTTTTGAATAATTGCGTGACATTTTTGCATGGAGTTACAAAGAAATGCCTGGAATTGATCCAGATATTGTTGTACATGAAATTAAGACATACCCCGACGCTAAACCCATTCAACAAAGACTTCATCCAGTTCATCCCCGAAAAGCTGCTGCGATCAAACTCGAAGTTGAAAAACTTCTTAAAGTTGGTTTTTTCTACCCTGTAGCGTTTATTGATTGGGTGTCCAATCTTTTTCCGGTTAGGAAGAAACAAGGAACGATCTGTGTTTGTGTTTATTATAGGGATATTAACAAATCTTGTTCTAAAGATAATTATCCAACTCCTTTTGTTGACCAAATCGTTGACGATTGTGTAGAAGTGAAATCTTCTCTCTGATGGATGGATTCTCCGACTATAATAGAATCAATATTTTACCTGTGGATCAACATAAGACTGCTTTTATTTTTTCTTGGGGTACCTTCGCATACCGTAAACTCCCTTTCGGTCTCAAGAATGTTGGTGGGAATTTTCAATGTGCTATGTCTTATGCTTTTCATGATATTAAACATATTTTACAACCTTACCTAGATGACTTACCAACGAATTCCACGCGTCGTCAAGATCACTCGACATAGTTACGAGCCATTTTCCTACGATGTCGATATTACCGCATATGATTGAATCCACATAAATGTATTTTTTGTGTGGAGTCTGGATGACTTCTCATCTTTATCGTTTCTATGCATGGGATCTGGGTGGATCCTTTGAAGGTTGAATCTATTATCAATTTTCCTCCTCCTTCTACATTACGTCAACTCCAAATTTTGCAAGGGAAGGTAAACTTTCTACGTCGATTCATTCCCAATTATGCAAAACTAACGAAATGTTTTACTTGAATTATTAAGAAGGGTCATGGTTTTGTATGGGACGACACTGACAATAAATATTTCAAAGCTTTGAAACTTGCATTAACCCATACCACTCTTGTTTCCCCCTTAATATAGTCGAGATTATTTCTTATACTTGGTTGTTTCAGATTCTACCATAGCCATGATTCTAGTCCAAGAGGATGATTCACATGAGTCACATGTTATTTACTATTTAAGTCGGAGTCTTACGACCACTGAAATAAAATACATGCATGTGGAGAAATTGGCCTTGGCATTTGTTCAAGATGTTCAACGTTTTCGTCACTATATCTTATTGTGCAAAACCATGATTATTTATGATTGCAACCCTATGCAACATATCCTTACACGACAATTGCTAGGGGGGAAATAATCCAAATGGATAGTGATTCTCCAGGAGTTTGATTTGGAGTTTGAGCGAGCCAAGTCAAATAAATATTTGGTCTTTGCTGAGTTGATACATGACCTTCCCTCCGCTGAGACAAAAACTGTGGCAGAAGATTCTTTTCCTGATGAGTCTCTCTTTCTAATTAGTTCATACAATATTTGGTATAGAGATATTTTCATTTATTTCCAAACCCGGACTTTCCGGCTTGATATTTCTCGTGTAGATCATTGTTGTATTAGGTATCAAGCCCGTCAATATATTATCCTTGGTGATACCCTTTACCGTCATGGTATTGATTCTATATTTCGACAATGTCTAACCTATGATGAAGCAGAGAAAGATTTAAATGATTGTCATTCTGGAGCATGTGGCGGTCATATGTCTAGGTATGCCACTACCCAAAATATCTTACGAGCTAGTTACTTCTGACATTCGTTGTTTAAGGATTGCATTATAGCAGTTCAAAAATGCCAAGCTTGTCAAATGTATAACAATAATATTCGATCACATCCTTCTCCTCTTTATTCTGTAGTTTTCGTTAATCCATTCGCTAAATGGGGCATTGAATTCATGGCATGTAACCCTCACTCAGTCAGGGGGCATGGATATATCATTGTAGTTGTGGATTATTTCACTAAATGGGTCAAGGCGATGCCTAAATTTGATAATACTGGGAAAACTGTAGCGTTGTTCATATTCAATCATATCGTCACTAGGTTTGGTGTCCCTCAAGCCATCGTCATCGACCATGGCAACCATTTTCGCAATTTTATGATGTTTGAACTTATCGATAAGTTGGGTTTACGACATGAAAACTCAACCCCTTATTATCCACAGGCCAATGGTCAAGTTGAAGAAATCAACAAGGTTTTAACCACTATGCTTCGACGAATGGAAGGGATTCACAAGTCAAGCTGGAACACCATGCTTTTTTTGGCATTATGGGCATATTAGACGTCCATTAAATCTTCCATAGGGTTCACGCATTTCTAGTTAGTGTATGGTATTGAATCCATTTTTTCGATTGAATGTGAAATCTCGTCTCTGAAACTAGCTGTCGAACTTCTCGCCAACACCACAACCAAAGAAGAACGTCTATTGTATTTAATGAAATTAGACGAGACTCCCCGTAATGATGCGTTAGTCATAGAAAATTAGAAGAAACATGTCAAAGCTCAATACGACAAACATCTCAAACCACGTGTTTTTTCTAAGGGTGATTTAGTTCTTCTTTATGAACAAGATCATGACTTATTGGGGGTAGGTAAATTCGAGCACATGTGGCATGGCCCTTATATCGTTAAATGAGTGTTGGAGAAATGGGCTTATGAGCTGGTGGTTTATGATGGAATTCCTTGGAGTGAACCCAGAAATGGGATTTACTTAAAAAATTACTATGCTTAAAGTGTTTTTGCATGAGTGCTTTGTATTTTAGTGTATCATACTCTAGTGTTATTTTTGTCGTTTCTTGTTCTGCATTTAAGTTGCTTACCTTGCCTTGTGCTTGGTTTCTAGATGTCAGTGTTATCAATACCCTATATTAACTTTGTTGATGGTGTTAGTCACAGTACTCAAAATCTAGTGTCTGTTGCATGGGAAATCTATGCACCTACGAATGAGTTGATCAGTCTACATGGTATTTGCCTTGGTCGTGCAACTAATAATATTGTTGAATACAATGTAGTTATTGAGCTATTAAATAATGCCATTTCACTTGGAATATGTCATCTAAGTGTATGTCTTGATTCACAACTAGTGGTGCTGCAATTAAGCAATGTTTATTCCATCCAAAGTCCTACACTGTTACGATTATACTTGATAATTTGCCTCTTGGAAATAAATTTTGATTACATTGAATATCAAGACATTCCTAAATATCTAAACACATTAATAGATGCATTATCTAATTATGTTTTAGATAGACATTTGTGCCATTTATAAATCCAAACACACATTTGAAAGACAAGTCAGTCGGTAGAAGTTTTATATTATAATGTCAAAAGTTAAAAAAAGTGTATATCCTGAGACCAAAATGGTGAAGCACATGGCTTCTTATACATACACATCAAGGATGTTTCTCGTTATAACAAACAACTTCCCATGCTACACGACGGAGCATTCAACCAATGGATTTTGACACGCCAACAGTATGGCATTGGAAGCATCGAGGTAACTCGTCCACAATGATGTCAGGGATGTTCATGGTCAATCCCTCGAGGTTGTGTTCGATCTCCTCGAGATCCTCAGCTACTACCCCTCGACCTACCACTGCACCTATCTCTCCACGTCTATGGATAGGAGATGATCCTGGAGGATTGAGAGGTGCCACATCTACATTGTTGAGAACACTTGTTAAGCTCAGATACACAACAACAAATTTCATAATTAAAATACCAAAAACAACATATAATGAAAAAAATCATTTTTACCTATCTCTCCCCACTGAGAACCCTTAGGTAATTCCAAGTCGAAATCTCCATGGAAGTAAGTCTCGACATATTCATAGTCTTCAATCATGACAAGATGATCCCTCAACAACTGGAAGAAATCATGACCATATGTAATGATTGGCACACCACCATTAAGTGCCATCAAGTCTACCCATCTCTTTATTTGAGGCTCCTGTGGAGAGGGTATTCCCCATTCCACATGTTGTAGGTGAAAAACGAGGACCCTCTCTAGGAAAAATGATACCAAAATCGATCCATACCCGAATTGTTTCAATTGAATGATCCTACACTTTGTTAATTGTTTCTTCATATTTTTTAGGAGGCCCTCGCACCAGTTGAAGACTCGAAGCTCCATGCACTCGATAGCATATTGGAAATGGATTTGTAAGGCCATGTGAGAAGTTGAACTCCCTTCCATATGAGTAATGGTATAGAGAATGGTCCTCAAAGGAAAGTATTGAACATCCTTTATGGAAACTTTTCCACTATGTTTCTTTGTACCGACTACGTAGTGATGTGCTACATAATAATCCATGGGTTCACCACCTCCTCTTCTTCCCGATAGTGACACTTGAGAGCCATGATGAGATAAACCAGTCAAGAAGTAGATGTCATCGATCTCTAGAGTGAGTTTATGCACCCCAACATGAAATGATTGCTCATTAACATCTCACATACAGACTAGGTGTTCCAATAGCATCAATTGGGTCCTCATGCCTTGCACTTTGAAAATTTTTAGCAAGTCACACTCCCAGAGTGCCATGATGGTGCCTGGATCATTCCTGACAAATTAATATTCCTCCTCATGTTCTAGTTCCCTCCAGTCGAGAATGATGACCAATGCAAATCTGCCAAACAACAATACAAGATGATTTAGTTCATCAAAAATTCAAAATTGGGAGTTTTCTTAACTCTCTCTCTCTCTCTCTCTTTTTAGTTTTTGAGTTGCGGTCATCGCAGGGGTCAAATTTACCACAGTGCGGAGTTATCGTAACCCATTTGTAGAACCCCTATTATGATCTATGATCATCGTAGTTCACGATAGGGAGGGCCTGCAATGATCTGGAGGTGCAATCTCCCTTGGAAAATTGATCATAAACTCAAATTTTAACCATTAAAACTAAAAAATTTTACCATAAAAAGAGAGGGGAGGAAGAGCACCTACCTCATGGAAACGGCTTGAGAAATTGTCCATGGAGCGCTCTAGAATTGTCACTTGAATATCAAAGGAAAAAGAGGGCTTTTGGCAATAGTTTGGTGAAAATTCAAATGAAATGGTAAAATGAACTAGTTTTGACCTATTTAATTTACTTTTACCATTTTAATTTAAAATTAAATTATTTTTTAAATATTTTCACCTATGTCACAAACTTAATGAACTTTTCAAAGTGTCAATATTGCAGGTTGAGAGATCTGACAACCGGAATTTTGATATGGATCACTCATTTTTGGTTGTTTTTGCGTGTTTTTATGATGTATATACACTTTTAGGGTTTTTCAAGAAAAATTTCGAGCATGGTATTTATTCTTTCTCACGCTCGTGAAACTATGATAATGTAATCAAGTAAACTTTTATCTCTTTTTCGGACTCGTAATGGAAATACGAAAAATGAACCACCTGGAGTCTCCTTTAATCTCTTTTCAAGCTCCCTAAACATGAAAAGATACTCGAGCGACCTTGTTCTTTTCACGCTCGTAAAAGTATTTGAAGAAAACATATGATGAGTGGTATATTATCTCTTTTTCGGTCTGGTCAGACTAATTTACAAAAAATGACATTTTGGAGTTTTCTTTAAGTGTTTTTTAGATTCTCTAAACATGAAAAAACCCTGACTTTTCTTTCTTTGGAATCATGAAACAAGCATCGAAAGGCCCATATGGGACTGAACCAATCCTTCCTAGGGTTAATTAAAAATAATCTGAGGGACTCATCCAAAGGATGAGATTACATTACAATCATATGTTATCCTCCTCAAGCTTGCGTAAAAATAAAGAGGTACTCACCAAAAATGGTGGGGGGAAATTGGGAAAGAAATGTATATTTGTATATGTGTTAGTGTAAGTACGTCGCTCTTGAACATGACACCCCTCTTCATCATTGTATCCAGGTTGGGAAATCCATTTGTCTCTCGTTTGACCATCCAAAAGTCTATATGTTGGGTCGTCCTTCAGTCAATAATGCCAAGACAATTTTCATGTCGTTCATATGTTCAATAGAAGTTCAACCTAAACAAGCCTTCTATCGAGTCGACCATCTGCAGTCCTCAAAATCTTACCATGTCGGCCTTCCCCGAGTCAGTTCTGAATTACTTTATACTCTGATCTACTTCAAATATGTTACATATTTCGTGTCATTGATGGGGGATACATTAAGGCGCTCCTGTGACGAGTCTTTTCCTGTCAACTTCAACTCATTATCTGAGAATTAGACTTAGAAATCATTTAGTACCTTGGAACCTGCATACCTCAATGGTAGGTTTCCTCATTTTCAACAGTGGGTTCACATCATTGGCCCCTGATTGGAAGATTCCATTGAGTGTTCTACTTCAACTCATTAATTCACATTTGTTGGATTGTACTAGATTACCTTAGGGTTCATTGACATCAATGGTGATTTCCCTCGCACTTCTTAATGGTATCCAATAATGACTAGTAATCAAGTGGTTTCTACCATGTTCGACTTCGATACTTGTAATCAAATCGATAGATTTGTACTTTAGGACGATGGAAATGAAGACCCTGAATATCGCCATATCAGTCCAAGTTTCCATGGAGTATTCATAAGTTTGTACTGACACATATATCTACCGTGTATGTCTCATGGCTATGTCCAAATTCAAGTTTTTAGAGCATAGATCCACAGTGTATTTCTCGTGGTTATGTTGAATCATGATGACATGGATTCACAATGTATGTTTGGTGGCCATAGATCACTTGACACTTATTATTAGAGACACTAGTAGTCTGAGTATGGTAATTCCCACCTCAGTAAATGGTATATTATTATGCATATGCTTGATTGTTTGCAGGTTCCCGACCGATGTGCTCCTTGTTCTTGACACACACATTCTACAAAGTATTTCAGCTGTCACATGTTCCAACTTCATAATTTGGGGGGAATTATGTTACACATTATTTTGGTCACCCTATGATCAACTAATGATATGTGTATGACTTACTCCTATGTTCCCTGAAGAAACTAAAGAAATGAGACTTTCTCCCTAAGAAATTGAATCATCTTTGTTTTCTTAAAAACCCTATCAAAGGAGATCGTCGCACCCTGATAAATGCTTGGGGTACGATGATTCTTGATCTTTTCATGCTACACCAAAATGGACTGCGACGTCACTGCAGGCTGCTTGTGCTTAGGGTGCAACCATGCTCAAACAAGGGGAAAATGTGAAATTCTTGAAAGTTCTAGAATGGAATCTTCTAGAATATGAGGTGGCCTCCGATCGGTTTGGATCTTACTCGTTTATTTGATTTAGTGGGATCATATTAATATCCTCATACATCCATCTTCACTCTATATAAAGAGGGATATCTCATGGGAAAAGTTAGGCTGGCTTATGCATGAAGAATTCTGCTGAAGATTGTACTTGTGATAGCTTTTCTTTATCTTTCCAAGTCAGGTTGTGAATACTCTTCATCAAAAGAATTAGAGGAAATGTGTGTGTGTTGAAGCAAAGGGCCATTGGAAGGGACCTTGCAACATCAAGGCATAGGTTTTATTATCCACTTTCATCAATATAATGCAATGATACATTTCTTCCCTATAAAAGTATCTCTATTTTTATTGTATAACTCCTTGATCTTATGCATAAGATTCATTGGAATATATATATCGTTGTTCTCTCTCTTTGTTGGTTTTTGCTTCTTAACAGGTTCAACATCCCATAAATCCAAAGATGGAGCAAGTATGATACTAGCGAGGATCAAACAACGTTTAAATGGTATGTCATTTGTACCTCTTTGAACTAGTTTACATTACAATGAAATCTAAGGAGAAACTTGTATTCTGCTATGTTTTGTTCTAATTTCTTATTGAAGTTAGGGAGATTAGTTTGTGTTCACACTTACTTATTTGTCCAATAACATATAGTTCTCTTCAATGTCTCCAACTTCCTCGATTTGGATTGATTCACAAGCCTCTTGTAGTTTTTGTACTTAGTGCTCCAGACAAAGTTGCTCTATATGAAGACCTTCAGGGTGTGAAAATTATTCTACTTTGAGTAACCATTGTTTCATATGCTCTTTATAATCCATACCAAGTTCAAAAAAACTTACATCATGGGCTCCTTCAACATAATTTATATTTTCCACATAATTCACATAAAACCTTGGATATGCCTTAATGATGGGGGATAATATATCCATGTTAAATGCCACAATATGCTATAAGCATATAACTAGGGTTTTAAAACATAATTTAGAGAATTTCAATGGGTCGCATTTCTGTAGCTAGGGTTTTCAAGAAACAATTTTTAAATGACCATAGCTCCTTCAATATTGATCAAAATCTCTATTATGACACCAATTTTGAAATACCATGCTTACTCTGCTTCTAATGGCACTGGTCTTGTTGCAATTTGGTACACAATAAAAAGGAAAGTGTGTTGTGATAATTTCCCAAGAGGGTTTTGAATCACAACTTAAAATAGTTGTAATTTCCACAATACTACTCAAAATCTCTACTATGATCCCAATTCTGAAATTCCATACCCACTCTACTTCCACTAGCACTCTTTCCACTACAAACCGGTTCATAAATGGAGAGATATTTGTACCAAAAGAATTTCCGATGACTGTTTTGAGTCACAACTTATAATACATGGAAATTTCACGATACTTCTCATAATCACTATTATGACCCAATTCATAAATACCACAACCACTTTGCCATCCATTGACATTATGTTGGTTGTAATTTGATGATATTCCAAGAGAAAAACTTGCCATAAGAAAATTTGAAAAAAAATCCCTTTTTGCTTGAGAAAGACCTCTAATACTTGCTATGATCCTTGTTAGGCCCGAGATATGATCACTTTCATGATGGTTATTATACACTTTTACCACATGTACATATGTGTTTTTCATACTTTAAAGGAGCTTTTGAAGAATTTCATGATAAAATGGTATGATCGCCATAAGGTACGTGTAATTCATGTTTAATGATTGAATCAAGTATAATTCATCATGTTTTATGGTTTCCAAGAGATAATTCACGTTTTTTGGTGCTACAGGGAAAAATGCACTATGTTTCTAGTTCCGACACTTGATCTGACACTCGTTCCAGCACTCGATCCGACACTCGTTCCAACACTCCGTATTGCACAAAAACACAAGGCGAGTTGGCGGTTATGGTATTGGCAGCTAGTGATGAATAAATCGGGCACATGGGTTTTGTTTATCATCGCCCCCTCCATCTACTAATATCCAGACAACTCAGTTTCAGTTGTCCAAAGAAAACGATTATTGGCTCACTCCGTTTTGTCAGTTAGGGCATCATTTATTGTAATTTGCCAAATTTAGAAGTGGTTCGACCCTCCCGTGGTCGACCACTTGGTTTGTAAACCTATAAATACTACCAGGATGGTCATTAGATTGTTAATCAAGTAGAAGAGCCATTAAATTAGAGACAAATTCATTTTTCTTTGTTTTTGAGTTTTACATTGCCAGAATTATGCCAGAACTGTGTTTTTGGATTTTTATGGTGAATTCGGCCTGCTGAGTTCATGGTGTGCTTTTAGAGAGTGACCAAGACTTGATGGGGGGCCCACCAGTAGTCTTGTAACCGTCTTCATGTCTATTTTGCATTTTCTAATTTAAATTGCCTTTTTATCTTCCTATACATGTATATTTTTATTTAATTAATTAGTTTGCTATAGCTTATTGTTTTACTTCTTTTTGCAGGTTAGATGATGATATGTGTTAGTATGTGTGGGTTTTATAGATTAGAAAAGGCTTGCAAGTCTCTCTCTCTCTATACTAACCTTGTGTGCAATTAGAAAGTCTCTCTCTATACTAACCCCATGCACATTTAGATATCAGATTATGCTTTTATTTATGATTTCATAGTCAAGTTTCAAACAGAGTTTTGATTAGAATAGCATAGAGTTTAATTTGGGTTTTCTCTGACAGGGATTGATGGATGGGTAGATTTACTTCCAATTTTTATAGTTTGCTTATCTTAGTTTTACATAGATTTCATTTACTTAGTTATTGGTTAATGTAATTGTCAATTTACTTCTTGATATCATAGTTTAATTTCTGTTTTTAATTCATTTTCTTATCATAGTTTAAATGGTTAAAATAGACATAGTATAGTTTTATTTCACGCAATTTCCTTTCTTAGTTAATGAATGAATCTAGTTTGCTTACATAGTGTAGAATTGGAATAATAACCTCGTTATGTTGTTGATGGTTCATACATGAATATGCAGGGTATTTAACATTATCTTTGTGATGGCTAAATTCTCCTTAGATTGTTTAATCCATACCCTTCATTTTTCCATTGAGATTAGTGTTGAGTTTATACCGTTGGAATTGTCCTTTGTTGTCAACTGTCATCGAGATATCATCTGTCACCACCAAAGGCATTCACACAACCACCAGCATTATATTTGAGTGTTTCATAGATTAAAGATAGTTTCTTTCTTTAGTAGTTTAGAAGAGATAGTTTCGTGTTTTCATAAGTTTAGTTGGTAGTCTTTCTTGCTTTCAACATAATAGATTTCCTTTCATGCATTGCATCGAGCATTTAAATTTCCTTTCACACAAGAGAAATAGTTTTGCATTAGGCATTTAGCCCACTTGCCTCTTAGGCTAGGTAGTTGTTCAATGAGAAGTCTTTACTTACTTGCCTATTTTCTTTAGTTGTTTTTGCTTACTTTCTCTTTTGTTTTAGTAGGTTAGTTAGGTGTCTTTGCTTACTAGTCTATTTGCTTTCATAGGTTAGATAGGTTCTTTTGCTTACCTGCTTATTTAATTTCTTTCATAGGGTAGTTTCTCTTTGAATGTAGGTTGGCAAGTTAAAAGTAGTTTGCTTTCATCATTTGCTTAGTATGCTTAGTAGTTTACCTTTTCTTATTGTCATGAACTAGTTTTCTGTGAATAGGGTTTTTACTTGCTTTCTTAGGAACTATCCATCAGTCCTTGGCCCAAAAGTACTTAGGTTACCTAGTTTCGAGTTCCTTAGTAGGGTTTTCTCATTAGATAGGTTTGCTTGAATAGATTAGTCTTAGATAGTTTCTTTTATTAATTAGATTATATTCCTACCAGCCCTTTACCTTTGGCATATATTTTTCTACAACTCTAAGTCTACTTACCCGGGGTTGAAAATTTAATTGAGGGTAGTTTAGTGTCTTTTTTAGTACATATAAATCACCTAATATTTTGGTGCCGTTGTCGGGGAATTGTCTTAAGGTAAGAAGTAGTTAGGAAATAGATCATCCTTAGACCTTATCATTAGCTTGGTGGCGAGGGAGCTTTAAGACGATGTTAAGCCCTAATATGGGCTCATTACCCCTTAATTGTGGTATATTATATTAGTAATGTTATTTTATTTATGTCAGCTTTAGTCCATTAGTTGTAATTATACCTCCTAGTCTCCTATATATACCAAGGAGACATTTTCATTTTGAATCATCTTGTACTTGAGCATTTAAGTGGGGTAAAAGGAGTTTTCCCCCTCAAAGAGGCTTATTATCTGAAATTAACTCTTTTTCAAGGCATTGAGTACTTTTTCTGAGGTTTTTCTATGCTATATTGATATTTGGTTCCTAACATATGGTATCAGAGCTCAAGGTCTTGGGGTTTCACTGCTACATCTGAGACACCTTGGCATTTTTGCTATAACGTTTTTTCTACAACCTTTCAGAAGGAATGGCTTGGAGGATATTTAGTAGCCAGATCAAGGTACGTTGGGTTCAAAATTTCTCTCCTAAGGCCTTATACTTTCAGAGATACAACATGTACAAGATAGGGTTCTGGAATCATCCTGAACTGAGCCATTGCAGAATTTTCTCTATAAACACTTTTCTGTAATGTTTCAGACCCTGAAATCTAGCAGGATATTTATAGAAATTAGTAAGGTATATGTGGTAAAGAGTTCATCTTCTGGGTTATCTTAAATTTGTAGATACACCCTGTGTAAGATAGGGTATCTGAATAGTCCTATTGACTAGTCTCAAGAAGGTGGTCTAGGTAAAACAATCATAACTTCTTCCTAGACTATCCAAATTGAGTGGGACTAGTTTCATTGGATCGTGGAAAGTTTGTAGTATTTCTGCTGCAAGTTTCAGAATTTTATATCAATTATTTTGTGCGGGACACGCTATACAAGTGAGATCTCCTGGAAAGGAAAAAAATCGGCAAGTTGTGGGGAAGTTACTTTTAAATTCCACTTGGCACATCCAATTTTGATCAGACCTGTGGAATTGCAGAGAAGAAATATTAGAGAACTACATAAAAGAAAGTTTCATACCCAGAAGGGCCGAAACTTGGGAGATACAACAGAAGAAATATTGTCTGT
>SNQJ01S0133504.1:25705-39947 GCA_010110895.2 Picea sitchensis
TTATACCATGTTCGACTTCAACAGATGTAATCACATGGTTAGATTCATACTTTGGGCGATGAGATTGTAGACCCTGGATATTGTATCAGTGATCCAGGTTGCGATGGAGTATGTATAATTGGTGACACATAGATCCACTGTGTATGATTCGTGGCTATGTCGTCTTGATTTGAAAATTTATCGCATAGATCCACAGTGTATTCAGGTGGCTATGCTATATTGTGATGGTATGGATCCATAGTGTATGATTGGTGGCCATGACCTTTGATTATGATGTCATCAGTCTATGATCTGAGTATGGGAATGCCTACCTCAGAATTGATATATATGATATTCTGCCGATGCTTGGATGTTTGCAGGTTTTCGATTAGATGTGCTCTTGGTTCTTGACACACACATGTAGCTTACAAAGTCTATCGACTGTCACTGGTTCCAATATCAGACTTTGGGGGGCATTCTGTTATCCATAATTTTGGTCGTCATGATGATGTAATGATGATGGAGAAATCAGGCTCTTCACTAGAACACTTTCCTGAGAAAAGTTACCTTTGTCTCTTTCCAGAAATCATATTTTTAAGGGAGGTTCGCAGGCTACCTATATATTTGCCTGCGAGAATGCATGATTCTCGCAGGCTGCATTAAGCTGGGGTGCGAGAAGTTCGCACTGTACCTAACTATCAGGGTGCGAACATCTTCTAAAGGAAGGAAAAAGATAAATTCTCGAACCTTCTAGAAGGGAATCTTCTAGAAGGATGAGTTGGCATTCGAATGGTTATCTAAGTACTAGCTTTCCTGATATCTTGGGATCATTCCCTATCCAAGTAACTAATCTATTTTCTCCTATATATTGAGGAGAATTCTCATGGAAAAGGTTGGAAGCAAACTAGCAAGAGATTTATTGGAGAATTAGTGGAAGATTGTATGAAGCACTGATGCTACAGCAGCTAGGAACTCCAACAAAGTCATCAAAAGTGGTTGATCTTCTTCATACATGAGCAAGTGTGTGTGTCAGAGCTAGGATCCATCGAAAGGAGGTTTGCAACATCAAGGCATAGGTTGTAAGTATTACTTTCTATCAATTTAATACAGTAATATGTCCCTTTCCCATAAAGACAATGTTACTTTATTACATAACTCCTTGATCATATGTATAGATTAACTGTTGAATATGTTGAGTTTTTTTCACTTCGATTGGTTTGTACTGTTGTGGTCTGGATGATATAAGAGCATTGGAGCGAAGCTGGAACAACAAAGACCCAAGGAAGCAATCATAAGGTATGCTCATGATTCTTGCCTCCTAGTTCATTCAAAAGTTAAAATCTATGGAAAATGTATTATTCTGTCCTGTTTTGTTCTAGATCCAAGTGGATCTAGGGAGATCGGTTTGTGTCCGCACTTACAGATTAACCCTGAAACACTCAAAGAAAAAATAAAATCATTTCTAAAATTCGCGATACCATTTATTATTTTTGAATAAAGAACAGATAAAGGTTTACAAACATATAAATTTTCCTACACTTTTCAAAAAATTATTTAAAAAGAATATAATTTTAAATTGGCGAGTTTTTCAGTCAAATGTTAAAGAAATCAGGATTCGGGGTTTGACGTAAACAAATTTTTAATGCAAATCAAATTTCGAAACCCCGATCCCCGATTTCCCTATACTTTAAGACTTAATTAAAATATAAATTACTTAATTCTCAATTAAAAGGGTTTAAAAGTTAAGTTAATCACGTCGCGATATCGGGATTCGTGGTTCAATAATATCATATAATCTTGTCATTGTGTTTCCCGATTTCCCAATTTCGCGATTCATTTGGTCCTTAAGTAAAGATATGAATTAATCTAATCTCTGCTAAGAATGATTAAGAGTTAAATAATTACATCGCGATATCGGAATTCGCAGTTCAATGAGAAGCGTGTTTCTTGTCATCCTATTTCCCGAAATCCTGATCATCAAAATCCCGACTCATAATTCACATTTGAAATAAACTATATCTGTTTTGGCCTTAATCTTGATTACTGAGTTGATTAAGATAAGTTAAATCATGTTTTAAAGAAAAGGGTCATCGCCATTTCATGATTTCAGAATTCGCGATACCATGAGATACACGATTCATGTCATTAGATTTCCCGAAATCCCGACTTCCGATTTTTCGATTAACGAAATCCTGAAAATATTGAATCTGAATTAATAAACATATTAAAAAAACGTTTTAATTTTAATTAAAACATCGCGATTTTGGCAATCGGGTTTCTTCGATGACATATGTTTTGACATCAAGAGTGACGAAACCCCGAAAAGTCATGTTTTCAGACTTAACTCATAATTAACACTAATAAATCATCGTTCTAAATAGGTTTTAAAGTTAATCTTTCTTTGAATGTTCATTAACACGTCGTTGTTCGATTAAGTAAGTTTCTATTATATTTGAAAACACCTAGAAATCCTAAGTACAGACATTAAATGCATATCTTCAAAAATATCTTTTGCATTAAGAGCTTTAACTTCGTAACAGAGGTACAAATCTCAATATTTTTATGATATATTTGAAGTAAACATTCAAAACGTCTATATTTTCATTCTAAAGTTGAGCTTACTCATCCACTCTCTGTGACAGGTTTTCAAGTTAAACGCAGAGCTATGGCACCCAAAAAAGCACCGAAGAAAAACAAAGACCAACCGGAAGGTGATATTATCTCCGATACTACTGCATCCAGAGTACACTCCGTCAAATCGTGGATTGGAATTTCTGAAAAGCTAGAGGATGAGCTTAAATATGCAGACCCTGATTCAGAAAATCATCTTTGAGACATTGCTGAGTCTGAGCTTCATAAGGTTGTTGCACGTCCGAGGTTGATAACATATACCGATATGATCTGCTAGGCTCTGGATAGGGTGGACATCCCGACAAGAAGCATTTTGAACAAGAAAGGAGTTGTCGTCGGCTCATTCAGGCCTGAGCACATTCAAGTAATGTATAAACTCTCATCGAATTACAAACACACCTTTAATGCTGAATTTTTAGCTGAGTTTCAAAGAAAGGAATGTGTTGAGGCAGGTTAGACATATCTCGACATAATTAGAGGATGGGCGAGGTCCGAAGAAAATTTTAGGGCCGATGCTAATGGGATTTATACTTCGGCCTCTTTAAACGAATATATGGTTTACCTAGCCATGATGTTATGCAGACTTTTCGGGAGAAAAGATCCTTGTCACTTTCATGCAGACTGGACACCCTTCCTAGAGGAAGTTTCAGAAGGACGTAGTTTTAACTGGCATAAAATTTTATCAGATAACCTCACACAAGAGGTTGTAAATTACAAAGCAGCCAAGTTAAAAGGACAACCAGTGTCTTTTTATATGTCTGCATATATTATGGATGTTATTTGTTTTATGACTCCTTTTCCATTAATGAATTGGAGTTGGAATGTTTCTTGCCCAGAACCTGTTCATAAATACCACTCAGCTCTCTGGGAAGAAAATGCAAAAGATGTTTTTCTTTATGTTTGTCATTATGTAATTATCCCTCTGCACAAAATATTCTTTGGATGTGAACCGCCTCACATTTCTGACGCAGTCATAGAAAGCCTCAAATTGGTTGCCAACTGGTTTATTGAGGAAAATTTTTCCTATGTTAGGGTTTATGGTTGTTCCATTCCGCCTCACGCACTCCTGAAATTCTTACCAGATAGATTGGTATGCAGAGAAGTGGCTCATCAGTTAGCCAAGGGTGGTATTGGGTTAGAATTAAAATCCCTTCAGAAAAAAGCATGGCCATCTTTCCCTGTTCATATCGGAAAATTTACTTTATCAAACATAGGTCATTCTAAAGCGGAGGCCGAGTCATTGGAGGAAGTTAAATTAGTAAACATCGAGCACAGAAAGCATGAACCTTACCAAATAATTAGTCGGCATTACATACAGTGTAATTTAAAATCATATGAACATGAAGTTTCTGTTTACGATGATATTTTCAAAGATGTTAAATCTTATGAGGAAGTGCAGGATAGAGTACAGGCCTTGTCACCTGACTCATAGGAAAACTGGAGAAATAGTTTTCTCCACGTTGGAAAATGCTTCTACTGTAGCTGCTAAATTATAGGTATCTCTGAGCAATGTTCAGACACAACTGAAATTAGAAAAGATATCATCCTTTGCAAAGGATAACAGAATTAAGACATTGGAAGAATTGGTCCTCAAGATCGGGTATGACCCCTCAAATATGAAAGAAGTCGAGGAGATGTTAAAAAAGAAAAACTTCGATATAGCATCTTTGAGGAAACAGTTGAAACTATCACCAACGGAAGATGCACAGGTAAAGGAGATAGCTGAGACAAAAGCGGAAAAGGATGAGATGCTCAAGTTGATCATGGAGCAGAATGCATAGTTTAAAAAGATGGAAGAAGAACTGGAAAGGTTAGTGAAAGAGAAGGAACAATCAAATCCTATGGAATTCATTCCATTGAGTGCAGTTCCACTCACAGGAGTAAGCACAGAATCTACAGCGGGAGTCCCCTCAGCAGAAATTCCCTCAGCAACTCCACTGACAGCTCTGGAGAAGACAGTAGAACTGGCAAAATCCATGGAAGAGATGAATTTGCAAGAGACAGAGACTAGAAAACTTTAAAAGGAGGTTGACAACCTTCAGGAACTCAAGTCTTCTTACCAAATCAGCTACTCCAAGGAGAAACAAACATCAGACAAGCTCAAACAGGAATTGCAACAGCTTCAAAAGAAAACAGTGGTAGGAAAAACACTTGTTGAGGTCAAGGAAAGTGTCTAGTTGGATATCACCAAGTTCGTAAATTAAATATGGCCCATGGTACAAATCATGTTCAAGCAAAACGAACTAGTGCAAAGAAGAAAGCAGGCTATTGAGAAAATAAGAGGAGAACTGGGAGAGATGCCCACAGAAGCCACTGAGATCATTAAATTCTTGAATTCAAAAACCAGAGAAGAGTTAGAGGATTTGAAAATTGAATATAGGACAAAAACCATCCTCGAGGTCAAGAGGGTCCTGACCAAAAGAGGACTAATGCTACAGCTAGATGAAAAAGTCTAGACTATGGACATAGGAGTGCAAAACTTTTTCAGCAAAATTGAAGCTCTGCAGAAGAAAGGCCTCCCTGGCTTAATGGTCATAAATGACAAGTTAATGACACTTTCTGATTATAAAAATAAGCTATCCACAGTGGCCAAAGATAGCTCGAAATTCTCGGGAATACAGGGAAGTATCATAGGCAAGGCATTCTTCGAAGATTTATAGTCATACATCAACATTCAACACGAGATCCGGTACATTTCATCATGAAGACAACTTTTGCCAAGTATACAGAGATGGATGAAGTATATCGAAGACTACTCAAAGTTATCATTCCTAGTCACCTTCGATGGGAAGAGCTATGAAATTTGATCGAGTAGGAGATGAGGTGTCCAAGCCCAGTCAGCAATCTAATCAGGCGAAGTCATGTAGAGGACTCACCAACAGTTTACCCTAGAAATCAGCATAAATATTTCAACACATCATCAAACAGTTCTTGAATTTTTGTATCTTGTTGAGTTAGTTAGCTAAATTTAGAACTGCCACATCCTGATCTTTAATGACAGGATCGTTTGTAATTTTTTATTATAAATACTTCAAACTTTGAGGTACCCAGGGTTGATCTTTACGCCCTGTAAGCCAGAAAGACTGTAATTTTTATCAAGAGATCTTCCAGTAATACAAAGGGACTTTTCACAAGATTCTAGCGTGTTATTCATTGGTGATGTTTTCTTTTCTATGTTAAATGTTTTTCTCCCTCAGTTGTCATATTGTTTTCTAATCTAATCTTTTAAAAGTAGCACATGTTGCAGGATTTATCTTTGTATACCCTGTTTCCGGCTTTGAAAGATCTTAATGTTTATCTTTCTGATATTACAGTGAAGAAATTCTTAAATGCTTCTTTACTTTAATTGATATTCTCATATTTTTTGCTATTCGTCACTTTACTGCCAAAGAATCCAATGAATGCATTATCATGCCCTGTGAAAAGAATATTTTAATTTCAGTTTAGATCTCTATCTTTATAATACAGACCCCATAGCCCAATGGAGGCGTAAAACCATTTTCAGCCAACTTAACAAAAACAAAAACAAACCATTCAATCTTATTTTGTTTAACTAGCCTAATATCTCAAAGTTAAAACATAGCTAAATCTTACAGAGAGATCCCTCTCTGAAGCTGGTAGGGCTAGATTCCAGTTTCGAAGTGGTTGGATAAAGTTACCTCTTGTAAGTTTCTTCTACTCTGACAACCTCTGGGAATTTACAGAGTGTTAACAGTACCTTCATCTACAATGCATTTTTTCCAAGCCCATCATTTTCCTTTTATCTTTCTTTCTTTATATTTTATTTCATAATAGAATAAGGATAGATTGAAGGTCACTGCCCTGGAGTGGTTACCAAGTGGTGGAAATGTCACCCACAAATACCTAATGGAAATAAGAAGGTTGGCTCGTGATGAGACCCCCTTTCTCTCAACCATGCAACTGAGAGTCACCGCCCTGGTTTGGTGACTAGATGATGACAATGTCATACCATTAGATATTGATGGACATTATAGATCGACTCGTGATGAGACCTCCTATCCTTAAACTAACCTTTTGGCCCCCGTGAGCTGATCAAGAAGGTCATCGATTCGGGGAATCAGCTATCGGTTATGGACTGTGATTTTATTCAGGGCCTAATAATCAATGCAGAGTCACCAAGTCCCATCTTTCTTCTGCACCAGCATGATTGGGCTCCCACAAGGTGATGAGATGGGACAGATGTGCCCCTTGTGGATTAGTTCTTGGATCTACCTCTTGATCTCCTTGTTTTCTAATAGAAAGCGACAGTAGACTGGCCCATTGGATAGCACTGCGTCGGGGGTCAGGTCGATGGGATGATTGACCTGGTAGTGCAGAGGTACCCCGATAGGTGAGGAGAAGATATATGAGTATGCTTACATGAATTTATCCACTTTCTTCTATTGTTTGGAGATATCGGTAGTGGAGACCCTAGCTGTGGCTGCGATCTTTCGCTCACTCTAAGAGTGAATCACAAAGAATACAAATTTCTTGGTCCGAGAGATTACCTTCTTGCATTGCTTGGTAGAGATCAAGGAAACAACACTAGGTGGGACTTCCTCAGGTATTCTGTACAATTTATTGTTGAAAGTAATAATAACACTACAAGGCCTAGACTCATACACAACATGATGTTTCCATAAATAAGGTTGGCCCAAAATAACATTACAAACTTTGAGAGGAGAAACATCAAACAATACCTCATCTTTGAAGGGCTTGATGTAGTATGACAGTCGGCACTGTTGGATGATGCGAAGATCGCTTCCTTGGTGAAGCCATCCAATGGTGTAGGGTTGTTGGTGAAGCCATCCAGTAGTTGTCACCAAGGCCAACCACTTGACGACCTTCAAGTCAAAAGAAGTTCTTTTTGAATGGCTCTGCATGCTCTTTTGTTAGACAAATTTTCCAGCAAATTTTATGAGGATGATGGACGATATCCTACGACCTTTCACCAATACTTTTGTAGTGGTGTATCTGGATGACATCCTCATCTACAACAAGAGTTGGGCGGAACACTTGCAGCATATTCAGCAGGTTTTGCACACCCTGCGGCAGCACAAGCTATATGCCAACTTGGAAAAATGCTCCTTCGGCATGGAAATGGTCCATTACTTAGTCCACATCATTGATCAACATGGTGTGCATGTGGATCCAGCCAAGATCCAGGTCATCTGTGACTGACCAGCCCCAACCACACTCACTGAGCTTCAAATATTCTTAGGCCTTACCAATTTCTATCGCAGGTTCGTGTTGGGATTCTCTCATATCACATGGGTCATCATCCAAGTAATCAGGGGTAGTGGTAAGGAAAACTTGTTGTGGGGCCTATCCCAACAACAAGCCTTACATTATTTGAAGCAACGCTTGTGCTCATCCCCAATACTTTCATTACCAGACCTGCAACATCCCTTTGAGATCAAGATAAATGCTTCAGACTATGTTTTGGGCGCAGTTCTCACTCAACATGGCCACTCATGGCATATCATAGTGAGACACTATCATATGTTGTCCGTAAGTAACCCACTTACGACAAACAAATTTACTCCATTGTGCAAGATTGTTGCTAGTGGAGACACTACATTCTTGGGAAGGAGACAGTCATCCACACTAATCATAAGCCACTACAGTTCATGCAGAGACCCAAGGAAAAATGAAGAATGACTGCCATCATAAGTGGTCGACATAATTGCAGCAGTTCCACCTCAACATCAAGTATAAAATAGGAAGTACGAACCGATTTTTTGATTTCCTCAACCAACCTCCAGTCGTGGCACTCACCACCGTGCTAGATGCTTGTGACCACAAGAGCTCTGGATGGCCCCACCTCTATGAGATATACCTTGAATTCTCCACCACCTACCAAATGTTTAGCGCAAACTCAGTGGTCACTAATTTCCATCTTCAGGACCGGTTGTTGTGTTGTCTAGGCCATCTTTGTGTTCCATAAAGAGAGCACGTGAAGATGATTTGGGAAGATCACTATAGTCGTGTGGCAAGACACTTTGGCATCAAGACGAAAGTAGCAGTGTTGTAGAAACATTTCTACTGGCCAAAACTTTGACATGATGTTGGCAAGTATATCAGGTCCCGCACTGCCTACACTATTTCCAAACAAACCACTAAGAAAAGGGGCTTGTACACCCCTCTTCCTACTCCTGATAGGCCGTGGGAATCCATCTCAATCGACTACATGTCATACCTTCCATCCACCAAGAGGGGAAATGACTATGTTTTTTTGGTTGTTGATCGCTTTTCCAAGATGGTGATTATGGCCGCCTGCAAGAAGAGAATCACAGCAGAGGCTACTGCCAAGCTCTTATTTGAAAAAGTATGGGTACATTGTGGGATCCCACAAACTATTGTCTCATATCGGGACAGTCGGCTCCTCAACACATTCTGGTCGAGCCTTTGGTCACTGTTGGACACCAAGCTCACCAAATCCACTGCCTTCCACCCCCAGTCAGATGGCCAAACTCAGGTTATCAATTGGATGATCATGCATATCCTGTGCATGTAAAATTCCAAGCACCCCCGCACATGGGATGAGATTATTCCCTATGTCTAGCATAAATACAATGGAGCCTTCCATAGCTCAAGTTGCCACAACCCCTTTCAAGTGGGGTTTGGATTCCAACCATTGGACCCCATGGATGTTGCACTACCCATGGTGACCACCTCGATAGACTCGTCCCCTACTCCACCTGAAGCTAACAAAACCACCTGGTTCATTGAGTGGATCCAACACATCTTCCAATAGGTTCAGGATATTTTACAGAAGTCCAATGCCAAGTACAAACAGTGCCATGATCAACACCAGGTGCCACATAAGTTTCAAGTGGGAGACAAAGTTTGGTTGCACTTGAAAAAAGAACACCTTACAGGGCCCCATCAAAAGCTTCACCCACTCTGTTATGGGTCGTACATCATCACCAAGGATGTGGGTGACAATTCTTTTGATATCAACATTCCCCCTTTCCTTGGCCTGCACCCAGTATTCAATGTGGCTCTCCTTCGGCCATATTTCCCACCATTATTGAACAGCTCAGAGATAGCAGAGAATTTGAAACCAACAAAGCTCAAACCTGACTACATGCAACATGAATCCTGTGATCATATTTTGAACACACAGTTCAAGGGAAATCAACAACAAAGGATCTTTCTTTATCAAGTTTCCAAAGTAGGGAAGCTCCTGCACCAAGGCAAGTGGCTCACCTGGGGCGAAATTCAACAAAAATTTCCTCATCTAATGGGGGAACTCAACGCAATATATATCATTTCTTCCTAAGAGGGTAGGATTGATCCATATGTATTTTGGTGGCCTCCTGCCTATTCCAACTAGTTCATTTTGGTAGTTTTCCAGTTTGGCAGTTTTTTCCTAGTTTTCGGGTCCTTGACTTTCGGGGCTGTTTTGAGGCCCCAAACAACGATTTTAGGGCTCACCATACTCAAATTGTAAATAGAGTTAGATTCTGATGTTAACATGTGTACTCCTCGGATATACCTTTCCAATGGGATATCGTGCACCTAAAATGAATATTTTATGCAAAAGTTACGACCTTGGAAAGTTGATGTACTAGCTTACCCCAACGAGGCCCACATGACTTTTGGCGCTTCATCTCCTAGGGTTAGGTTTTTGGAAGTCTAGGGTTTTGGAATTCAATTTTATTGTAAAATAGGCCTTTAGAGCTTCATTGTAGTCATCTTCTTGTGAATGAGCCCATCTGTCACATCTCTTCTCAGAGATAAGCCGCCTCCATTATAGCAAGCTTGTTTTCCTTTGCATTTTAGAGTTTCAACTTATTTCTTTATTGAATAGAAACAAGTTTTATTGTATTTTTGTTATTCTGTGTTAAATATATTTTAACAATATGTATTCATTTTCATTCTTCTCATAAAATCTGGATCAGATGGTGAACTTGAGAAGATTTCAGCTGAAAAATATGTCCAGGATTTTGAGCATTTTGCAGACCTCTTTGAAATCAAACATGATGATGTTTTAATGAGAGTTTTTTCCCAGTCATTACAAGGAGAGATCAAAGAGTGGTTTAGACACTTACATCCAAGGACCATCAACTCATGGAAGGAACTGAAAGATGTTTTCCTGAATTTTTTGGGTGAGAAAAAGTCTTTGGATTAGTACCTTTCTAAGTTCAATTACTTGAAGAGACAGAGCGATGAAACAATCTTTATGTTTAGTAGGAGTTTTTCTAGTCTTTATTATAAATTTCTAAAATAGATCCAACCCCTTGAAGACACTGAAAAATTGTGTTATGCAAAAACTCTTCATCCATATCTATCCTTCCTTTTGATGGAAAGAAGATCTAAGACCCTACACCAGATGTTTGTTGATGCCCAGGAAGTAGAAGACAATCTTCAAGCAAGTTATAGGCTGTAAAATCAGAATTTAGAGAGTGTTGCAAATACATAGAATGATGGTGTAGAAAAAGAACATGAGATTGTACATAAACAAGAATTTTATTTACATCCTGATCCTTTTTCAACATGAGAAAAAAAAATGATTGTTCCATGCATTGTTTCGAACTTTTCAATGATGACATTCTTGTAGAAGATAAGGATCAACCTACTAAAGAGAAAATTGATGTACCAAGATTTTTCCTTGTGGATGAAATTGCATATGTATTTGAATTTCCCAAATATGATGAATATAATGATAATTATGAAGTTGATTTTTCATTGCAGCCAGTTGAATGTTCTTCAACAGGAAATGCTCATTTTCGATAGTTTAAGGAAAGCAGTTAGCCTGCACGTTTAAGTTGTGATAGTGATGAAAAACATGAGGAAAGTACTGAATCAAGTGAATGAAATAATCTACCCCTGTGCTTTTCTTCATTCCAATTACTGAAGGCAAATTTTCATGGTGTTATAAGTCAACAATTTCACAGTTACGCCAGTGAATATAGAGAAAATAGTGATTTTTCTAACGGAAATTATTTTCCCTTATGTTTTTCTTCATTCAAATTATTGAGATAAAATTTTAAGACCATTAATGAAGTTGATGAGTTAAGAATGATGCAAAGTAATCTAAACTCAATGGGGAAAATGGACAAGGAATTGCAACAACCTCCTCTTGTTTTTCATGACCTAGTAATCGGTTATATGGATAATTTTAACAACCAAAATTTACAGTTGTTGAAAAACCATGAGTTTGAAAATGAAGTTGATGATCAATCAATCGTGTCTTTTGAGCTAGTAAAGGTTTTGTTTCATCAATCTAATGCATATTTCCAGACTTCCTATGACAACTTATTGAGTAAATCACATGAAAGAAAAGATGCAGGTGAAGGGGCAAATTTATGCCACATAAATCACTTGGAGAAAAGTTGTAATATATTGGATGAGTATGACTGTTATAACCCTAAATTGCACCACACATGCTTACCTGGCATTAGGCCAACTCATATCCCTTCTTTGCCAAAGCACTATTGAACAACTCTTTGAAAATCCTCTTTTATAAAGGCCCACACGCCCTAATCCATTACTGCATGCGTGTACATGCTGGCTGACCCAAAACAGCCCGCGTGGACCGACAAAAGCATGAAAAAATGAAAGTTGCCGACGGAACAAAAAGATATGGGTGAGTTAACTGAAACTCCCAGCCATGCATGGCCAAGGGTTCGTCCAAATACCTAGCTCCTTCTAGCCTATAAAATAAGGAGTAGGGGTCCCATTTGGAGGAGAAAAAATATGGCAAAGAAACTCTACCCATTTACGTATTCCCATTGTCCCAACCCTTTATCCTTTCCTCATGCCAAAAGAGATTCAAAAGCAAAGCAGTTGGAGGACAGAAGAAGAGGAGCCCAGGATCAGGTTCAAGGAGCGGTGGCCGGTCTCAATTTTTTGTAAGTTGACTTATTCAAAGTAATAAAGAAAATGATTTTTTCGTCCCAATTCATGAACTGTTTATAGTTTGATCAGTATATGTTTGGATTTCTAACCCGTTAGTATGGAAGTAGCATGCATGCATAGTTGTTGCTTGTCTTGAATGCAGGTCATCTTTGGAAGGAGCATTGCGAACAAGTAATCAAGCACAACGGAGGATCGACATCAAACGCCAGGAATGAGGTTGGTTGATCTTTCCATGCATTTACTAAGAAAAGGGGATTTAAATCTAGGGATGAAGGTAGAAAGTAATTTGTATTCAATCATATCTGCATGCAAAGTATAAACTCTATTTGCTAGTCCGTAGGGAGATTTTCCCAACAATAGAATTGACGACCGTACTGGGGAAACTCTCTAGGGTTCCTGGAATTTTATTTAGTTTTTGGGTAGTTCAAAGACTAGTTTTTCTTGCCTGTCTTTTCTTTTCATTTTTGTAAGGTCTGAGCTAGCAGGGAGTCTGGTTTTCCATACCATCTTTCCCTGACTTTTGCTTGACTGTGTTTTTTGGGACCCACAGAGGTACATGTGGCCTGCACAAGGTCTGCACGCGTGCTCCCGCGCCCTACCCTCTTACAGCCCATGTGTGAACACTAGCTGTAGAGGTAGCAGTAGCGTGTAGAGTTCAGAGAACCTCAGAGGTAGTCATCCTCTTCCCTGTCAGAACCACACATTCTCAAGGGGTTTTCTAGAATTCTTTCTGAAGTCTTGTTTGCTAGCAATCCTATCTCAGATTGTTTTTGCTTTATCATTTTTTCCTTATATTATTTTTTTTTCTATTAGAAAGAGTATCCAAGACTTCAAGGGATCCTGGTTATCAATATCAGTGGTCTCTTCCTGGTTTGGTCTGTCTGTTTTCATTTTTTCTTAGAGTTTAGATATACACGTGGCCTGTAAAAGGTCAGCCCCCGTGTACATGCCCTCTGTCTCTGTTCAACGTGTGTTCGCACGCGTGCTGTTGGAGTAACAGTCGCGTGCTTGTACAATATATTTTTTGTTAAGGGTAAGGCAGTCATCTTTTCCATTGATAAGAATTATTCCTCTCAAGTGTTTGAATCTTTGTTTGAACAATCGGTGGCTTAGGATTAATTTTACTCTTAGCTTACTTTTTCTCATAAAAATAAAAATAAAAATTTAAGGTTTTTAGACAAGTGTGAGAGTCATTGTTTTTAAAATTGCTAGTGTGTGATTTTTGACCTGATTCTTTGTGATCTGCGATTTAATCCAGAATTGTTTTTCTTAGTTTTTTGCTTGTTGGTATTTTCCCTTTCTTGCTTTACTAGCATTTAAATAAAAAAAAATCTCTTTTCATTTTCTTATTTGGTTGAAGAGTGTGTTTCTGCATCATTAGCTAGGGAAAATTCTTTTATTTCATAATTTTTTGCAGTTCACTTAGATCATAAGTACCTCGTAGTTGAGTGAAATTCCTTTGAGTTTGTTGTCCAAAATCTTAGAAAAATTAAAAATATTTCTTTTGAAAAGTTGTTGAAATTTTGCATTCAGTAAAAGTTTTGTTTCCAGCTTTTTTATTCATTTTTGCTTTCGTCTGTTACACATCATTAGTTTCACATTCATACCCCTTGATGTAAGTCAAAGCCATAAAATCAACGCTAAATTCAAAATCTACTAGACTTTTATGTTTATAGGGTTCACAAACTAGTTCAGGACTAGGGCCTTGGATTAGGTTGGAGAGGAAACTCTTCAAGGCCATTTTAAATCAAACATTGGAGTCTGA
>SNQJ01S0133505.1:0-16303 GCA_010110895.2 Picea sitchensis
CAACAAAGTTCAAGACTTGTATTTCATACAAAGGACATCCTTTTCTACAATACTTCTTCACTTGAAGGGTTGATATCTGTCTTAGTGAGACATGCTTTTGGATTCCTTGTAGGTTCATTTTTCTCCCTTCTTCATCTTCACACTCTAAAGTTTTATTCTAACAATCCAACTTAGTTTTATGGGAAACCAACTAGTCCATGCAAATTAACAGGTCATAATATCCTAAGGGAGCATGTTTAAGGTTTCTTGGGTGGGTAATCCATTCATAATGAATTGGCATGCTAGTATGACCTCCATTACCTTTCTTTTGGTTCCAGTGGCTAATTGTACCAACCATGATTTAACATGTTTTAATTGATGAAATTTACATTTCTCTCCAGTTTGAGGGGAAACATAACTCACATTAGAACCAGGGTCAATTAAAATGGAAATTATATGGTTGGAAATCATACCTTCCATCTCCACCATTAAAGCTTCATGGTCAGCTTGTCTATTATCCAAGGATGCATAAATTTATGGCATGCTCCTAGCCACATCATTGAATATGGTAGCCTCCTGGATGTTGTATACCCTCCTATTGTTCTATTTCCTATGTGGAAAGTCCCTCAGTAGATGTTCTTCTCGACAAAACCAACATTTTAAGGGTTCTCTCTTTGTGTTATCAATCTTACTCGGGGCTGCTCCAAAGGGTTTATTACCATTATGAGATGGGAATTTCTATTGATATATACTTTTAGTAGGAAGGATTAGCTTAGAACTTTTCCCATGGTTCTTAAATCTTGAAGGTTTAAACCCCTTATTCTTGAATCCCAAATTACTTTTCTTCTTCCATTCCTCATGAGGTTCTGTCTTATTCTTGAATTGCTCATAGAAATATCTTTCCTTCTAGATAGTATATTCTAAGGTCTTGGGTTCATGAAATTCAGTTTTGTCCCAGAAGGACCGAGGCAATCCACTAATGAATCATTGCATCTTTACCTTTTCATCCTTTATGTAGGGCACCTACCTTATAAGATCAAGAAATTTGTTGATATATTCATCTATTGTGAGTTGTCCCGTCTTGAGTTCATAGAAATACTTGGTCTTCCCATCAAATTATTTTTCTGATAGGTACTTCTTCTTGAAGTATTTCTCAAATTGTTTCCATGACAAGTCCTTCTCATGGATACCTTTCATATTCCTAGGGTTCTCCCACCAAATGGAGGCGTTTCCATTCAAGTTAAAAATGTTTATTCAAGCCTTTATGTTTTCAGAGTATTCATGGACTCTGAAGTACTTCTTCAAGCCAAGAAACCAAACTTTTGATCCTCCCCCCTTATTAATTTCTCCATTGAAAGTGGGTGGTTTTTATTTCTTGAACTCTTCAGGGTCATGGCTCTTGGAATGTTTCCTCTTCTTTATTCTCCTCTGGGAATGTGAACTAGTTTTACTACTAGAAGATCCCTTGGAGTTTTCAGTTTCCTCACTAGAGGATTCTTCCATTGAGTGTATTTGGTTCCATGTTGGGCCTTCTTTGAGGTTATCCTCCTTGTGTGGTGACTTTCAGGGCCATGCTTTCGTATCTCAGGTGGACTTTGAGTTTTCTTTGTATGGTGTCTATCCACATGACTAGCTGTTGGTGCATGTTGCAGCTGCCTTTGTATATATGATAAGATTTATAGTAGTACTGTGTTAATTTTAGTTTTCTTTTACTTCTCTTTTATTAGACTTTCATTGTCATCCTTACAACTCTATAATTATTCCATGAGGCTTCTTACAGTTTCAACCAAATATGGAGGGGCATCCACCGCCCTCCTCTCATTATATTCCTCTTCTCTGTTGTGGGGTATTTCTCCCAATTCATGGTGTGTCACCATCCTTTATGTTGTAGTTTTCCTGTTGTCCATTGACTGCTTGAGTGATGATAATTTTTTTTTTATTAGTTAATTATCTACTAGTTTATGAACAACACATAGTTCTTATTTTTCAAAACATATAACAACAACAAAAAGTTTCATTCCTCTCTTTAACAATGGTTTATATAAGTTTCTTATGAATGGGGAAAGATAGGGTATTACCCCTTAAAATTTATCTAATAATATTTTTATGCGATTCGTTCATGAGCCCAAGTAGGCCAAGTGTTGTTGCCTTCTCTGATACCAATTTGTAACACACCCGACCCCTAAGTACCCTTTTTAGGTATGTGGAATCAAAATTTCACTTCCATTAATCACATTGAATCCTTATTTACTCATAAAGGTCTATCTAACCAATGTTACCCTGCTTGAACCCGAGCTATGGATTGTGAGTTATACCCTTCCAAAAATCTTCAAGCATTATTGGTCCAGGGCCATGTGGCAGCCACGTAGATCCGTCTCATTCGTACCATCCCAAGTTTATCAAAGTCCTAGAGTTCCCAACATTCCTACGTCTATGGTGGAAATCCATCCCGAGCCAGCTGGATATCAGTGGCCACCCACCTTTTCCAACTGGCTCAAAACAACTTTCTCGCAATTTTGATAATTTACTATTTTTAGCAGTTTTTCGGGTCCTGAACTTCCGGAGTTGTTGAGCCCCGAAATGACGTTTTTGGGGTGTTTTGCGATGAAAATGTTGTATTCCTTGGATATATATTTCCAATGGGATATCATATTCCTAAAACAGAGATTGTATGCAAAAGTTACGACCCCGGGAAGTTGATGTACTGACTTACCCAAACGGTGCCCACATGACTTTTGGCACTTCATCTCCTAGTGTTAGGCTTTTGTATGTTTAGGGTTTTTGAAACTTCTGTTTATTGTAAAAATTCCTTGAGGGCCTCATTGTAATAATATTCTTGGTAATGAGCATAGACATCACGTCTCTTCTCAGAGATAAGCCACCACCATTCTAGCAAGCTTGTTTTCCATTGCATTTTATAGTTTCAACTTATTTCCTTATTGAATAGAAAACCAATTTTACTGTATCTCTGTTATTTTGTGTTAAGAATCTAGAAATAATCTGTAGTCATTTCATTCTGCTCATAAAATATAGATCAGTGGTATCTGAATGGTCTAATCCTTGTCATCTTAATGCATGTCCCCAATAAGGTTGGAGTACAAAGAGTTAGGTCTCGAGCTTATTTCTCTTGAGGAGAAAAGCTCTCGTACACCCAAGCGACCTCTCATGGAAGGAGAAAATAAAGATGATGGGACAGGAGATCCTTTCAAATTGTTGATTGAGGAATCCCTCACGCAACATAGGAACGAGATGATGGATAATTTCGCACAAATCCTTTGGCGATTACCAATAGGAGACACATATTCTTTGAGTGGAGGCACCGCCCCCTTAAAGGTACAAATAAACTTTGATATACCTATATTTGAAGGTTGGATAGAAGCAGATGTTGTAGACAAGTAGTTGAATCTAGTAGAAGGGTATTTTTCTGTCCATAACTTTTCGAATAGAGAAAAAATTACTTTTGCACTCCTCAAAGCCATTCCCCATGTCAAAGATTGGTGGGAAAATTTTTGTGAGAAAAAGGAAACAGAGGAACCCTCATTATTTACAGTCATGGCCACCTGGGAATCCTTCAGGGATGCTATTAAGGAACAATAATACCCTGTCAGAAGTTATGACAACTTGTATAGCAAATGGACAACAATGCGGCAAGAAAGAGTCCAAGCAATGCGAGATTTCACAAATATCTTCCATACGTTGTGCACCAAGATAGGTATCAAAACTTCAGAGCGAAATCTAGTGCTCAAGTATCGTGGTGCTCTTCATAGATACATCCATAATGAAATGGAATTTCTAGACATATCATTATTGGTCACGACCTACCAATATGTCATCAAAATTGAGCAGAAGCTCAAACAAAAGATGCGACAATTTGGGTCGGGGAACCCCTCACAACAAAATTCAGGAAAGGGCGGCCCCAACCCACAGAACAAAGGACATAGAAAATATGGAAAGTATCAAGACAACCAGTCCAAACCATAATCAAAGAAGGACACTGGAAAGACAAAGAAAGATATCGGGAAGTGGTGCGACTTCCATAAGAGCCCTTGGCATAACACTGCTGACTACCGCTGAAAGCAAACAATGGTGGCCCAAGTGAAATCCTATGAATCAGATGTGGGTTCTGACTTTGAGTCAGAACCATAAAGGGGAATATGGATCATTGACGTGGAACCCAGTGCCACCATTTCTACCACCAAGCTCTAGCATGGTGAACCAGATGAGCTAGAAGGAGACGAGCACCTCTTCCATTCACTGATGTGGGTAAAAGGAACCTCACTGCACTTCATCATTGATAGTGGTAGCTAGAGGAACCTCATCTCAGCAGAGGTCATCAAGTGGCTGGCCCTTCCGACAACGCTACACCCACAACCCTACACCATTGGATGGCTCCACCAAGGAAGCGATCTCTACATCAGCCAACAGTGTCAACTGTCGTACGACATCAAGCCCTTCAAAGATGAGGTATTGCGTGATGTTTCTCCTCTCAAAGTTTGTGATGTTCTTTTGGGCCAACCTTATTTATGGAAACGTCATGCTTTATATGGGTCTAGGCCTCATAGTGTTATTATTACTTTGAACAGGAAATTGTACAGGATACCTGAGGCTATCCCACTCAGTGCTATTTCCTTGATCTCTGCTAAGTAATGCAGGAAGGTCATCTCTCAGACGGGGAAGTTTTTCTTCTTCGTGATTGTCTCTCAGAATGAGAGAAAAATCATAGCCACATCCAGTGTCTCAGCGACCGACCTCTCCACACAGAAGAAGCAAGTAGATAAGGTCATGGAAGAATACTCAGATATCTTCTCCTCACCTACCAATGTACCTCTGCACTGTCAGGTCAAGCACCCCATCGATCTGACCCCCAACGCACCATTGCCCAATGGTCCAGTCTATCACCGCTCTCTATTAGAGAATGAGGAGATCAAGTGACAGATTCACGAATTTCTCCACAAGGGGCACATCTGTCCCAACCCATCACCTTGTGGGAGCCCAATATGCTGGTACAAAATAAATATGGAACCTGATGACTTTGCATTGATTATCTGGCTCTAAATAAAATCACAGTCAGAAATTGGTACCCGATTCCCTGAATCAACGACCTCATCGATCAAGTCATGGGGGCCAAATACTTTAGTAAGATTGATCTGAAGTTTGGCTACCACCAGGTCCTGATAGAACAAACTGATGTATGGAAGACCGCCTTCAAGTCAAAGGAAGGCCTTTTTGAATGGTTGGTCATGCCCTTTGGTCTGAAAAATGCTCCAACCACTTTCATGAGGATGATGGACAATATCCTCTAACCATTCACCAATACTTTTGTAGTGGTGTATCTGGATGACATTCTCATTTACAATAATACTGGGTTGAACACTTGCAACATATTCAACAGGTTCTACACACCTTGCGGCAACACAATCTATATGCCAACTTGAAAAAATGCTCCTTCAGCATGGATAGGGTCCATTACCTATGGTACATCATTGATTAACATGGCGTACATGTCGATCCAACCAAGATCCAAGTCATCCATGACTGGCTAGCCCCAACCACACTCACTAAGCTTCAGAGCTTCTTGGGCCTTGCCAATTTTTACCACAGGTTTGTGTTGGGATTCTCCCATATTGCATGGGCCCTCAGCCAAATAACCAGGGGTGGTGGTAAGGTGAAATTTGAGTGGGGTCGGCCCCAACAACAAGCGTTCAATGATTTGAAGTAACGATTGTGTTCATCCCTAGTAGTTTCACTACCAGACCTAGAATAACCCTTTGATATTGAGATTGATGCTTCAGACTATGCTGTGGGTGTCATTCTCATCCAGCACAACCACCCCGTGGCCTATCATAGTGAGACACTAGTGGCTGTTGTCCGTAACTACCCTACTTACGGCAAATAAATTTACCACATTGTGCAAGCCTACCAACAGTGGAGACATTACATTCTTGGGAGGGAGAAAGTCATCCACACCGATCATAAGCCACTGCATTTCATGCAGACACAAGGAAAATTTCATAATGACCGCCATCAAAAGTGGTCCACATACTTGCAACAATTCCACCTCAACATCAAGTATAAAGCAAGAAGCACCAACCACAACACTGATTGCCTCAGTAGACCACCAATCACGACACTCACCACAATGCTAGACTGTTGCAGCCATGAGACCTCTGGATGCCCCCAACTCTATGAGATAGACCAAGACTTTGCCACCACCTACCAAATGTTGGGTGCAGAGGCAGTTGTCGATAATTTCCATCTTCAGGATGGGTTGTTGTGTCGACTGGGCCATATATGTGTTCCATAAAGTGAGCTAGCGAAGCTGATCTGGGAAGCCCACTATAGCCGGGTGGCAGGACACTTTGGCGTAGAAAATATAGTGGCAATGCTACAAAAATATTTCTACTGGCCAAAACTTCGACAGGAGGTCAACAAGTATATCAGGTCTTGCACTACCTGTGCTATTTCCAAACCAACCACTAAGAAATAGGGCCTTTACACCCCTTTTCCTACTCCTGACAGGTGATGGGAATCCATCTCAATGGAATACATGTCGGGCCTCCTCTCCACCAAGTGGGGAAATGACTGTGTTTTTGTGGTTGTTGATTGCTTTTCTAAGATGGTGATTCTGGTTTCTTGCAAGAAGAGAATCACAGCAGAAGACACTACCAAGATCTTCTTTGAACGGGTCTGGGTACATTTTGGAATCCCACAAACCATTATCTCAGATCGGGACAGTCGATTTCTCAGTACATTCTGGTCGAGCCTCTGGTCACTGCTAGACACCAAGCTCACCAAATCCATGGCCTTCCACCCCTAGACAGATGGCCAAACCAAGGTCATAAATCGAATGATCGTCCATATCCTGCACATGTATAATTCCAAGAATCCTCACACATGGGTTGAGAGTCTTCCCTATGTCCAACATAGCTGCAACCGAGCCCTTTATAGCTCAACCATCCACAATCCCTTTTAGGTGGGGTTGGGATTCCAACCATTGGGTCCCATAGATGTTTTACTTCCCCTTGCGGTCACCTAAACTGACTCCTCTCCTGCTCCAACTGAGGCTGACAAAACCACCTGGTTCATTGAGAGGATCCAACACATCTGCCAACAGGTTCAGAATATCCTACATAAGTCCAATCACAAGTACATGCAGTGCCATGATCAACATCGGGTTCCACATAAGTTTTAGGTGGGCGACAAAGTTTGGTTGCACTTGTAGAAAGAACACCTTACAACACCCCATCAGAATCTTTTCCCACTCTGTTATTTGTCATACACCATCGCCAAGGCTGTGGGGGATAATGCTTTTTTGCTCAACATTCCTCCTTTCCTTGGCCTGCACCCAATGTTCAACGTGGACCTCCTTTGGCCTTATTTCACACCATTATTAGACATATCAGATGTAGTAGAACAAATGACACCAACATATCTCAACCCTGAATACATACAACAAGCATCCAATGATCATATTGTGGACACACAGATCAAGGGCACTCGACAAGAAAGGATCCAATTTTATTGAGTCGTTAAAGTAGGGCAACTCCTGCACCAAGGAAAGTGGCTCACCCGGGGCCAAATTCAACAAATATTTCCTCATCTGATGGGGGAAATCAATGCAATGGATACCAATGCTTCCTAAGGATGGAGGATTGATCAAGGTGGATATCGGTGGCCACCCACTTTTTCCAACTGGCTTAATACAACTTTCTCACAATTTTGGTAGTTTACTATTTTTAGCAGTATTTCAGGTCTTGAACTTCCAGAGCCATTTTGAGGACCTAAACGACATTTTTTGGGGTATGTTGCAGTGAAACTGTTGTATTCCTCGGATATATATTTCCAATGGGCTATCATATGCCTAAAAAAAATATCGTACACAAAAGTTACGACCTCGGGAAGTTGATGTACTGACTTACCCAAACAGGGACCACGTGACTTTTGGCGCTTCATCTCCTAGGGTTAGGTTTTTGGTTGTTTAGGGTTTTTGAAAATCATGTTTATTGTAAAAAGGCCTTGAGAGCCTCATTGTAATCATCTTCTTGCCAATGAGTGCAACCGTCACATCTCTTCTTAGAGATAAGCCACCACCATTCCAGCAAGCTTGTTTTCCACTGCATTTTACAATTTCATCTTATTTCCTTATTGAATAGAAAACCAATTTTACTGTATCTTTGTTATTCTGTGTTAATCATATGGTAATAATCTGTATTCATTTCATTCTTCTCATAAAATCTGGATCACATCCACTGTTAAATCCACCGATGGGACTTCATCCTCGTTTAACGTACATGTTTACGAGAATTTGACGTTCGGTGCTTCAGCCCTGAACGCCCCTTTTTCTTTCTATGCACATATCCTCCAGAGTCCCAGAATCCTAAACTCCCAAAGGACCCAGAAATATTTCCACATGTCTTTGGCCTTCGACCCTTTTAGATTATCTATGATACTACACCCTAAACCTCCAAATTTCTGAAGACTCGGACTCTCGAAGGCTCCACCCTTACATGTGATGGCATATTAAATGTAGAGGGAAGGACAGGCGGGTCCCGAGTTCTCCACCTACAAATAGACTAATAAAATATGTTCCATGGGGGATGACACACGACAAGGCATAGATGGCACGTGACCCCATCAATGGGTGAAAATTGTCATGTTATAATGGGAACATAAGATCTATGAAAATAATGAATCAAGGTGACACATGGCATGTCAAACGTGGCTCCATGCCACCCTTAGTGACTTCAGCATGCCACGTCACTCCGGATTGAAAACCTTCCAACGCTCCTTATATCACATGGTCAATATGTGTCCACATAGATCCATAGATCTGCGACCTCCGTTACTTTGTAACTTCAACATTCAGGGAATCTTTTATGTAACTTCTTCTTTTCTCCTAGAGTGGTCAGCAGCGGGCTAACCATGGTCTAGATCCAATGGCTAGGAATGGTCCCTTAACCTCCTAATATCTATGGCTCTTGTTACTTTGCGAGTTCGACGTTCGGGGGTTCCGCTCGCTTACCATCCCCTTTCTCTTGGAGTGGTCAACGTCGGACTGACCGCAACGTAGATCTAATGACCATGGAAGATCCTGAAGAATCCCTAGATGTATGGTCTTCTTCACTTCATGATTTTGGCGTTCGAGAGTTCTACCTGATTAACACTCCTTTTCTCTCGGAATAGGACTTTGCCAAAGTGATATGCATAAATCCTCCCACTGGTTGATCGAAAAGTTTGGAGGGGTTCTAAATGGACTCTCAGATCTACAACTTACATTAATTCAAAACTCTTTCATTCAATAGTTTTGTTGCTATGACACCTCTGTTTTCCCGAAGTGCTCAACAATGGACTGACCACAATGTAGATCCAATGGTTAGGGAAGCTCCCGAGTATCCTCGGATATACGAATCAGGTTACTTCATGACCGGTAAGTGGGTTAGGGTTTAATGGTGGGATATATCCTGTGATCATGATTAAGGGAACCGCTAGATGTTGGTCAAACTCATCGGTAACAACAACAACAGGTTTCCTTCATTTGTTTTCGAGGGTTGTAAAGTAATCACATCCTGCAGCTCAAAACTCCAAGAGTTCTGAAGCTAGAAAATATTTTCTCCTTTTGGACCTAGTGAAGGGTTCCAAGGTCCCAATCATATGGATTCTATGAAAATCCTTGAGGTTGTATGCTCTACTTTTAGCCATTATTGGGTTAGGGTCATGGACATGAGTCCTCAGTCACACAGACTAATGGTTTGAAGGGAAAACCTTCCATTCACATAGATTAAATTCTAAAAAAAGGAATGATCTAGGTGGATATCGGTGGCCGCCCACCTCTTCCAGCTAGCTCAAAGCTATTTTCTGACAATTTTGGCAATTTACTATTTTTAGCAGTTTTAACTTTCGGGGCCATTTTGAGGGCATAAATAAAGGTTTTTCATGATATATCTTCTCAATGATATATAAAGGCATGATTGAGCCCCAAAAATGAATCTCCTTGATGATACCTTTCCAACGGGATAGCATACGCCTAAAACGAAGATCGTATACAAAAGTTACGATCCCGGGAAGTTGATGTACTAACTTACCCAAAAAGGGCCCACCTGACTTTTGGTGCTTCATCTCCTAGGGTTAGGTTTTTGGATGTCTAGGGTTTTTTTCATTCCTATTTATTGTAAAAATTCCTTCAGAGCCTCATTATAATAATCTTCTTGTGAATGAGCGTAGCCGTCACATCTCTTCTCAGAGATAAGCCGCCACCATTCTAGCGATTCTTTGACTTTGTATTTTTACAGTCTATGTACATTTATTTCATTAATAGAAATCCTGTATTACTGTATATCTGTGTTTATGTTTTCATCTCTAATACATTTATGTTATATTATTGGAAATCTATGATATCTCTATCCATTTATTTATTATAGCTCCGCTCTCATTTCGTGCTGAAAATAATCCGGATTAGTGGTATCAGAGAAAGCTATTGTTGGTTGTTTTTTAGTGCATGTCCCTGATGAGGTTCGAGTATAGCAAGTTGGGTATCAATCTTGTCTCTCTTTAGGACAATCTCTCCCACGCACCCAAGATACCCTCAATGGCGGAAGAAAAGAAAATCAATGGAGAAGACGATCCTATCAATCTGTTGCTTGAGCAAGCTCTCACGCGATAGAGGGACGAAATAATGGAGAATTGTTCCCACATCCTTCAAAACCTGCCAATAGCAATAGGCACATATTCATCAAACAAACACTTTGGAAACACCTCTCCTTTCAAGGTACAGGTTAATTTTGATATTCCTGTATTTGAAGGTTAGATAGATGTGGATGCCCTAGACAAATGGTTAAATCTGTTAGAAGGTTATTTCTCTATTCATAGTTTTTCCGATAGGGAAAGGATCACCGTCACACTCGTTAAATATCTACCCCATGTAAAAAATTGGTGGGAAAATTACTATGACAAAAGTTCCACAGAAGATTCTGGAATATATTGGGCCGAGCCCACTTGGGATTTTTGTGTGGATGCGGTAAAGGAACAATATTAGCCTGTTTGAAACTATGAAGACCAATACATGAGATGGACCACATTGCGACAAGAGAGGGGCCAATCAGTTTCATAGTTCACCAATACCTTCCATACCTTGTGCACCAAGCTGGGTATCAAAGACTCCAAATGACATTTGGTTCTGAAATACTGTGGGGCCCTAGATAAATACATCCAAGTTGAAATGGATTTTCTAGATATCTCATCACTCGGTGTTGCTTATCGATATGATGTTAAAATCGAGCAGAAATTTAAGCACTCAAACAAACGGGAGTTTGGGTCTACAAATCCGCAACAACCAAAGTATGAAAAAGATGACCCTAACAAACAGTCTCTCAAAAATCAGTCCAAGCCACAGGAAAAGAAGGGTCGCAGGAAGACAAAGAAGGACATCAAAAAATGGTGTGATTTCCACAAAAGCCCCTAGCACAACACCAATGAATGTCGCTCAAAAGATTCATTGGTGGCCGATATCAAATACAAGGAGATGAACATTGATTCTAAATTTGATTCTAAAAATACTGGTAAAAGACAGATCATCTACGTAGACCCCACTGCTATTTTCACGACCACAACAATTCAACTAGAAGAAAAAAAAAGTCCTGAAGAGGGGGAGCACCTCTTTCATTCACAAATGTGGGTGAAGGGGACTCCTCTACATTTTATTTTTGACAGTGGAAGCCAAAAGAACCTCATCTCAATAGAGGTTGTGAAATAGTTGGGATTGTCGACAACACCACACCCACAACCACACAACATTGTGTGGCTTCACTAAGGATGGGATTTCCGTGTCAACCAGTAGTGTCGATTGTCATATGGCATTCAACCCTTCAAGGATGAGGTATTATGTGATCCTTTCACACTAGATGTCTGTGATGTTCTCTTGGGCACCCCATATATGTGGAAGCGCCATACTATTTATGAGTCACGACCTCGTAGTATCATTGTTACTTTGGGGGGTCATCTCTACAAAATACCAGAGGTAGTTCCAAGTACTGTTCCACATAAAATGTGTTACAAGGTAGTATCTCATACTACAAAATTCATCTTTTTCACAATCTCTTCAAAAGGTGAACAAAAGAATACCGCAACCACTACAGCCTCGGCCCAAGCACCTTCTATCCAACATAAGCGGCTCGACAAGATTGTAGAAAAGTTTAAAGATTCCTTATACACAAAATAATATCATGTATCCAAACTTATTAAAAAGGTCCAACCCTTCCAGCCAAATTCTCATGATAGCTTCCCACAAACCGAGTAGCGCCACGTCTCCAGCAAGGCAAGCAACTCACCAAGATTCAGATTCAACAAATGCTTTTCCGTCTCCCCCGGGAACTCAACAAAATGGATACCATTACTTCCTAAGGAGGGAGGATTGATCCAAGTGGATATTGGTGGCCACCCACCTCTTCCAACTGGCTCAAAACAATTTTCTGACAATTTTGGAAATTTACTATTTTTAGCAGTTAAACTTCCGGGGCCATTTTGAGGGCCTAAATGAAGGTTTTTAGGGATCAATCTTCTCAATGAAAACTAAAATCATGATTGAGCCCCCAAAATGAATCTCCTCTATGATACCTTTCAAACGGGTTATCATATGCCTAAAACTTAGATCGTATGCAAAAGTTACAACCCCAGGAAGTTGATGTACTAACTTACCCAAACGGGGCCCACATGACTTTTGGCGCTTCATCTCCTAGGGTTAGGTTTCTAGATGTCTAGGGTTTTTGGATTTCCTGTTTATTTTAAAAATGCCTTCAAAGCCTCATTATAATCATCTTCTTGCAAATGAGCGCAACCGTCACATCTCTTCTTAGAGATAAGATGTCACCATTCTAGCGAGTCTTTCCCTCTGTATTTTAATAGTCTCTGTACATTTATTTCATTAATAGAAATCGTGTATCATTGTACATATGTTCTTATGGTTTCATCTATGATACATTTCTATTATATTATTGGAAATATTCAATATCTCTGTGCATTTATTTATTATATCTCTGCTCTCATTTCGTGTTGAAAATAATCTGGATCAGTGGTATCAGAGCAAGCTGCTCTTGGTCATTTTTCAGTGGATGTCCCTGACGAGGTCTGAGTATAGAAAGTTGGGTCTCAATGTTGTCTCTCTTGAGTACAATCTCTCCCACACACCCAAGAATCCCTCAATGGAAGAAAAGAAAAACGACGGAGCAAATGATCCTATCAATTTGTTGCTTGAGAAAGCTCTCACGCGAGAGAGGGATGAAATGATGGAGAATTTTTCCCACATCCTTCAACACCCGCCAATAGAAGAATTCACATCTTCATCAAAAATCCACTTTGGAAGCAATTCTCCTTTCAAGGTACAGATTAATTTTGATATTCCCATATTTGAAGGTCAGATAGATGCGGATTCCCTAGACAAATTGTTAAATCTATTAGAAAGTTATTTCTCTGTTCAAAAATTTTTCGACAGGGAAAAGATCACCTTTGCACTCCTTAAATCTCTCCCCCATGTCAAACATTGGTGGGAAAATTACTGAGAGAAAAGTTCCACAGAGGATTCTGGAATATAAGGGGCCGAGCCCACTTGGGATTTTTTTGTGGATGCGGTAAAAGAACACTATTACCCTGTTGGAAACTATGAAGACCAATACATGAGATGGATCACATTACGACAAGAGAGGGGCGAAGCAGTTATGGAGTTCACCAATACCTTCCATACCTTGCACACAAAGCTGGGTATCAAAGACTCCAAACGACATTTGGTTCTGAAATATCATGGGGCCCTACATAGATACATCCAAACTGAAATGGATTTTCTGGATATCTCATCACTCGGTGCTGCCTATGGATATGCTATTAAAATTGAGAAAAAATTTAAGCACCAGAACAAATAGGAGTTCAGGTCTGTAAATACACAACAACCAAAGTATGACAAATATGGCCCTAAGAAACAGTTTCCTGAAAATTAATCTAAGCCATTGGAAAAGAAGGGTCAAGGGAAGACAAAGAAGGACACCATAAAATGGTGCGATTTCCACAAAATCACCTGGCACAACACCAATAAATGTCGCTCAATATAGTCATTGGTGTCCGAGATGAAAGACAATGAGCCAAACCCTGATTCAGAATCTGATTTTGAAAGTACTAGTAAAGGACAGATCATTGACGCAGACCCCACTATTATAGTTGCGACCGCAAGAATTCAACAAGGTCCAACCCTTCCATCCATATGCTCGTGATAGCCTCCCACAAATCGAGCAGCCTGACGTCTCCAACAAGATAAGCAACTCACCAAGATTTAGATTCAACAAACACTTTTTCCTCTCCCCCGGGCACTCAACGCAATGGAGACCATTTATTACTAATGAGGGAGGATTGATCCAAGTGGATATTGGTATCCACCCACCTATTACAACTGGCTCAAAACAGTTTTCTAACATTTTTGGCAATTTACTATTTTTAGCGGTTTTAACCTACATGGCCATTTTGAGGGCCTAAATGAAGGTTTTTCAGGATCGAGCTTCACAATGATATCCAAATTCATGATTTATCTCAAAATATGATTCTCCTTGATGATACCTTTCCAATGGGCTATCATACACCTAAAATGGAGATCGTATGCAAAAGTTACGACCAAATCCTGAAGAGGGGGAGCACTTTTTTCATTCATAGATGTGGGTGAAGGGGACTCTGCTGCATTTTATTGTTGATAGAGGAGGCCAGAAGGACCTCATCTCAATAGAGGTCGTCAAACAGTTAGGATTGTCGACAACACCACACTCACAAACATACAAAATTGGGTGGCTTCGCCAAGGACGAGATCTTCGTGTCAGCTAGCAGTGTCGATTGTCATATGGAATCCAGCCCTTCAAGGATGAGGTATTATGTGATGTTTCTCCATTGGATGTTTGTGATGTTCTCTTGGGCACCCCATATATGTGGACGCGCCATGCTATTTATGAGTCTCTACCCTGTAGTGTCATTGTTACTTTGGGGGGTCATATCTACAGAATACCAGAGGTAGTTCCGACTATTGTTCCACCCAAAAAGTGTCGCAAGGTAGTATCTTATACTACAAAATTCATCTTCTTCACAATATGTTCAAAAGGGAATGAAATGATACCACAACCACTATAGCCTCAACCCAAGCACCTTCTATCCAACAAAAGCGGGTCAACAATATTGTAGCAAAGTGTAAATATTCCTTCTTCAAAAAATAATATCATGTAACCAAGCTTGTTAAAAATTTCCAACCCTTCCAGCCACATGCTCGTGATAGCTTCCCACAAACCGAGCAATGCCATGTCTCCAGCAAGGCAAGCAACTCACCAAGATTTAGATTCAACAAACTCTTTTTCCTCTCCCCTGGGAACTCAACACAATGGAGACCATTGCTTCCTATGGAGGGAGGATTGATCCAGGTAGATATCAGTGGCCACCCACCTCTTCTAACTGGCTCAAAACAATTTTCTGACAACTTTGGAAATTTACTATTTTTAGTAGTTTTAACTTCCAGGGCCATTTTTGAGAGCCTAAATGAAGTTTTTTCGGTATCGAGCTTCTCAATGATATTCAAAAGCCTGATTGAGTCTGCAAAATGAAAGTCCACAATGATACCTTTCCAACGGACTATCATATGCCTAAAAGTTACGACCCCGGGAAGTTGATGTACTAACTTACCCAAATGGGGCCCATGTGACTTTTGACGCTTCATCTCCTAGTGTTAGGTTTTTGGATGTCTAGGGTTTTTGGAATTCCTGTTTATTGTAAAAATTCCTTCAGAGCCTCATTATAATCATCTTCTTTCGAATGAGTGTAACCGTCACATCTCTTCTCAGAGATAAGTCGCCACCATTCTAGTGAGTCTTTCAGTCTATATTTTAACAGTCTCTGTACATTTATTTCATTAATAGAAATAATGTATTATTGTATATCTGTGATAATGTTTTCATCTCTGATACATTTCTATTATATTATTGGAAATCTGTGATATCTCTGTGCATTTATTTATTATATCTCCACTATCATTTTGTGCCGAAAATAATCTAGATTAGTGGTATCAAAGTAGACTGCTCTTGGTCATTTTTCAGTGCATGTCCCCAACGAGGTCTGAGTATAGCAAGTTGGGTCTTGAGCTTGCCTCTCTTGAGGAAAATCACCCCCACACACCCAAGAAACCCTTAATGGAGAAATAAAAGAAAAGTGATGGAGAAGATGATCCTATCAATTTGTTGCTTGAGCAAGCTCTCACGCGATAGAGGGACGAAATGATGGAGAATTTTTCCCACATCCTTCAACGCCTGCCAATAGA
>SNQJ01S0133505.1:16313-35897 GCA_010110895.2 Picea sitchensis
TGATATTCCCATATTTGAAGGTCAGATAGATGTGGATGCCCTAGATAAATGGTTAAATCTGTTAGAAATTTATTTCTCTGTTCATAATTTTTCCGACAGGGAAAATATCACCTTCGCACTCCTTAAATCTCTCCCCCATGTCAAACATTGGTGGGAAACTTATTGGGAGAAAAGTTCCATAGAGGAGTCTTGAATATATGGGGCCGAGCCCACTTGGGATTTTTTTGTGGATGCGGTAAAGGAACAATATTACCCTGTTGGAAATTATGAATACCAATACATGAGATGGACCACATTGCGGCAAGAGAGGGGCCAAGAAGTTATGAAGTTCACCTGTACCTCCCATAACTTGTGCACCAAGATGGGTATCAAAGACTCTGAATGACATTTGGTTTTGAAATACCGTGGGGCCCTACACAGATACATCCAAACTAAAATGGATTTTCTAGATATCTCATCACTCGGTGCTGCTTATGGATATGTTGTTAAAATCGAGTAGAAATTTAAGCACCAGAACAAACGGGAGTTCAGTTATGTAAATATAAAACAACCAAAGTATGACAAAGACGACCCTAATAAACATTCTCTCGAAAATCATTCCAAGCCACAAGAAAAGAAGGGTCACGGTAAGACAAAGAAGGACACCGGAAAATGGTGTGATTTCCACAAAATCCCCTGGCACAACACCGATGAATGTTGCTCAAAAAAACTCATTGGTGGCCGAGATCAAGGACAAGCAGACAAAACCTGATTCAGAATCTGATTCTAAAAATACTGGTAAAAGACAGATCATCGATGAAGACCCCATTGTTATTGTCACGACCACAACAATTCAACCAGAAGAAACAAAAATTACTAAAGAGGGGGAGCACTTTTTTCATTCACATATGTGGGTGAAGGGGGCTCTGCTTCATTTTATTGTTGATATTGGAAGCCAGAAGAATCTCATCTCAGTAGAGGTCATCAAAAAGTTGGGATATTTGACAACATGACACCCGCAGCCATACAACATCGGGTGGCTTCACAAAGGACGAGATCTTCGTGTCAACTAACAATGTCGATTGTCATACAGAATCCACCCCTTCAAGGATGAGGTATTGTGTGATGTTTCCCCATTGGATGCCTGTGATGTTCTCTTGGGCCATCCATATATGTGGAAGTGCCATGCTATTTATGAGTCTCGACCCCATAGTCTCATTATTACTTTGGGGGGTTGTCTCTACAAAATACCAGAGGTAGTTATGAATATTGTTCCACCTAAAACATGTCACAACGTAGTATCTCATACTACAAAATTCAACTTCTTCACAATCTGTTCAAAAGGTGAATGAAAGGATACTGCAACCACTACAGCCTCGACCCAGGAACCTTTTATCCAACAGAAGCAGGTCGAAAATATTGTACCAAAGTGTAAAGATTCCTTCTTCACAAAAGAATCTCATGTATCCAGTCTCGTTAAAAAGGTCCAACCCTTCCAACCACATGCTCGTGATAGCCTCCCACAAACCAAACAACTCGACGTCTCCAGCAAGGCAAGAAGCTCACCAAGATTCAGATTCAGCAAACGCTTTTTCCTCTCCCCTGGGAACTCAACGCAATGGAGAATATTTCTTCCTAAGGGGGGAGGATTGATCTAGGTGGATATTAGTGGCCGCCCACCTATTCGAACTGGCTCAAAACAATTTTCTGACAATTTTGACAATTTACTATTTTTAGCAGTTTTAACTTCCGGGGCCCTTTTGAGGGCCTAAATGAAGGTTTTTCAGGATCGAACTTCTCAATGATAGACGAATGCATGCTTGATCCTACTAAATTAATCTCCTCGATGATACCTTTACAATGGGCTATCATATGCCTAAAAAAAAGATCGTATGAAAATGTTTCTTCTAGCTATCGTGCACATAACTGGTTGTTTCTTTTGGGGAATTGTATATTCAGTAGGTTCCATTCCTGTTGAAAGGAACTAGACTATTTCCACAAAGTGGTCATCAATATTTCTAATGGATAGTAGTTGTGCATCTGACAATGCATCCTCCAAAATGGTCGTCCCTTCGCCATGGTCCAACCTTGACAAGTGGTCAGGGTCTTTGTTCATTCTTCCTAGATTACTATGATCTCAAAGTCATATTCTTGAAATAGAAGAAGCCATATGCATATTCTCCCCACCAACACTGGCTTGTTGACTAGGTATTTCAGTGCAGAGTGATCAGTAAGCATTTTAAAGTTCCCTGCCAACAAGTAGTGGTGGAATTTCTGTAGCACATACACCATGGCTAACCCTTCTCGCTCACTGGTGGTGTAGTTGACCTTTGCAGTTGATAGCTTATTTCTAGAAAAATATAATGGATGATCAATATCTCCTTCACCAAGTTGTGATAACACTTCTCCTCAGGAAATGGAATATGCATCGACTTGTACATGAAACTCTTTCTTCCAATCTGGGAAAACCAGAATGGGCACAATGACCAGCTTTTGTTTTAGTGTGTCGAAGCTCTGCTGACATTCTTCTGTCCAATTGAACTGACAATATTTTTTTAAAATCTTCTCCATGGGTGCTGTAATCTGGGCATATCCTTTATTGAACTTCCTATAATATCCTGTGTGTCCCAACTCAGTGCACAGTTGTTTGACTGAAGTAGGGGGTGGCAGATCAACTATAATGGCAATTTTAGATGGATCAACCAGTAATCCCTGCTTGCATACAATATGGCCTAACAATACTCCAAATGGTGAGAAGAAGATGCACTGATTCAGGTTTGAGGCAATTTGACACTACCTTCATTTATCCAACATTATCCTTAGACATTCAATATGATGTTTTAGTAAACTAAAAACAGTCCAATCATCAAAATATGCTTCTAGAAAATTATGCAAAAATTCCTTGAATGCTTCGACCACCACTCTGGAAAATATGGTTGGGGAATTCTTGAATCCAAATGGCATCACTGTATACTGATAAGATCCCCATTATGTTGCAAATGTGGTCTTATGGTGATCTTCCTTGGCAATCCAGATCTAATGGTATCCTGAAAATCTGTCTATAAAAGAATATACTTTCTAGCCTCCCACATTATCTAACACTTCATCAGTGAATGGTGTAGGGAAGGGGTCATGCAAACAAGCATCATTTAGAATCCTAATATCTATGCATATAATGATCTCTCCTATATTATTGTCTTGCACCACCATAGGTCTAATCCATTCTGACTCTTTGACAAGTTCTATAATCTCTGCTTCCAACATTCTTTTGAGCTCAATCTTCACTTTCTCCTTATATTTAGGGTTCAATCTGTAAGGTCTATGTTTGACTGGATTTTCATTAGTCTTAAAATGGATCCTCATCTCTCCCATAGGCCCTTTAATTCCCTTCATATCAGTGAACTTGGTTGGAAACAATTCATGATATTCATGGAGTAATTCTGTAATCTTGTCAATAGTGGCAACATCCCAATAATCCCCAATATTTACAAGCTTCGATGTCTATTTTGTTCCAATATTGACCTTATTAATCTTGATTGGGTGTCTAATGAATGGTAACTCAACTGTTGGTCCTTCCACATCTCTTTGGCCTTTTGTTTCTGTAATGTTCACCTCTCTTGGATGATCATCTTCATCAACATTGATGTTGTAATAGCCTTGCAGTTTTTATAGAGGCGCAGTCCATTTGTCCTCGTCTTGCTCCAAAGGGAGGCTAGAGGACTCCTCAAATACTTTCTATCTGAAAATCTGTAGTGCTTGATCTACTGAAGGATATTGGCTTTCAAATAAGAAGGTGGTTACAAAATTTTGAGTCATACCTTTCCAATCTGTAGTGATGAGGTGCAACTCTGCTTGAAGGTACCAGTTGATAGGTGTCGTCTCTAGTGTGTTGATGAATTTGTGTACCCATTGTTCTTGAGGAACATTTATCCAGGCTTCCTCACAGCTTCACACATGGTCCTTTGGGTAACTTCGACTTGTCTATCAAACTTCGCAGACTTTTACTTTTTCTAAGGACCACGCTGTCATCAAGGTATAACACTGTATCCAATCTGTAAAGTTACTTTTGTGTTCCCCCCACCATCTTGCTGGGGTTTTTTTCCGGGTCTCATCCATCACCAAAAATCTTTGTTGCATTGGTACACTTTCTTCAAAGTCTGACAAAAAGGTTTCTGAAGGATTTAGACCATTAAAGGTGGGTAAGTTACTTAATGTTGTATCGATCCAACAAACTTCTCTGGTTAGTCTAGCAGATATCCTTGTAGATACTTCATACATTTTATTTTGCCAATTCTCTAGTGCTTCTTCTGAGTTTGATGAACATTTGCTATCACTTCACCAACTTAGGTTCCCGTCGGCTGTAGGATTAATGTAATACTTTTGTCTGGTTGTTAATTTGTATATGTTTTCCAGTTCATATGCATGGTATTCTTCTATGATAGGTTCTATGTATTGCAGACCTTCATCTAGATCTAAGGTTGCAATGAACCTAAGTCCATCTCTTTCAAAATTCATACGTCTCTTCTTCAAATCAACCAGAGTGGAATTATTGAAGGCCCAATCAATTCCTAACAGTGCAGGGTAAGGGAAGTTATCATCAATTATCTCAATTACCTCAAAATCTTCAAATGTTCTTACTCCATCAATGTCCAAAGGGACATGTTCTAGTCTACCAAAGGGGCTCACATCCTATTGATTAGCCATCTTGAGCCTAATAGGGGAATATATCAGCCTAGGTTTTCCCATTAGTGCTCGAGTTTTCTTTGTCATGACATTGACCTTTGACCCTAAGTCGAGGACCACATAGTCTATATGATATTCGCCTATTTGAGCATTCAAATGTAATTCCTTATTTGTCCTTCTTTTCTTACCAATTTGATGTACTAACCTATTCAGTAAGGGGTCTATCTTTCCTAGCTCATATTGTCTGATTAAATTTTGTAGTTCTTGGAAAACACTCTCATCCTGAATCAACTTAACACAAGTATATAGAAATTCCATGAGCTTGCTTACCTCTTTTCCTTCTCTTGGAAAAGCAGAATGATCAAATGCCTGAGGCATTCCATAATCTCTTACTTCTGGTCTTGTATTTGATGAATAACCTTGGTCTCATTTGAACTCTTTTTTTGCTTCCTCAAATATTTGTCTTTCTTTCTTTGCATCAAAGGTTTGGGTCTTCTCTACAGCTTTCCTAATTCCTGAATCTTTTGTAGTCTTCCCTTGGGTAATTCTATCATCTCCTTTAATAATGCCTCCTCTAGTAATAACAACTACTCTAGGATCTTCTCCACGAGGTTAAGATTTGATCAATTGTATATGTGGGTTCTGCTGAGGTCCTCGTTTCTTCTGAAGTTGAGCCAAAAATGCTGGACATTCTTCAATAACATGCTTGAAGGAGTTGCAATAGCTGCAAGTAGTGCAAGGGTTTTGAAAGTCCCTTGCCGAGTGTCCTGGCTGTGCGCAGTTATAACAAATATTTATCCTTGGCCTCAACCCATTCCTCCTCCTCATCCTCTTCCTTTTAATCCACCGAGAGGATTGAAGTTTCCTCTCCCAGGGAAGTTATACTGCGTAGTGTTTCCTTCTTGTTGTACTTCACCTTAAATCTTGTATATATCTCTTGACCTTTCATGCATGAGATCATAAGCCCTTAAAATACCTATCATCATGTCCCACAGACTTATAGAATGTGCAATACAAATTTGTGGGTGTCTGAACATATTTTTGCATGTAATATCACTCACCAGGACGATGTCTATTTCGACATACCTCGCACCAAGGTAAGGTGACTTGCTTCAAAGGACTTAGAGCTCTAGAGGCCAAGTATTCATGGAATAGGGGATAGTGTTCCTTTTCATGGATCTCTGATCTACATCTGACACACCATATGTATTCTCTTTTATCTTTTCCCTTGTCTCTCTTCATATCTTCGACTGACAAAGACAAATTAGTCAGTTGACTCAAGATCTAACTCATACCCGAGCTGGATTCTCCCATAGGGGATGATTCTAACTTCATGGCAATCTCCAGCACCTGAGCCTAGAAATAAATCTTCTGTTGCATCAGAGGAACTATGATGAGTGGGAAGAGGGCAGTAATGAACCATTCCTTGTTATGCTCATCTAGGATCTGAAAAGTCAATCGACCTGTTAAGGTCTTGAATATCTGATTGAACTCCCAAACATGTTTGAATACCTTCTTCTTGATCTCTTTCAACTATGTAATACATTGTGACTTTGATTTGGGTTTCTTGAACTTTGAAATCAATGCATTCTTGATCTCATTCAACGGATTAGGCTGTGCAAGTCATTGGAAAAGCTTCATGTACCAGCTCAGTGCGCGATCCCTTAGGGTAGTGATAAACTGGGTTCTTTTGAAAGCTTCATGAAGGACATTTTTAATATTCCATATGGATTCACATAGGAACCAATGCTGATTAGTATCTTCAAATCCATGTCCCTTAAAGATAGGAAGTCTCATCTCATCTGGCATAGATCTTCCTAGGCTTCTTGTCTGAGTATGTGGTGGACTACTAGTAATAGTACTCTGAATGGTCTGGTAACTATGATTGCTTTGATTTCTTAATGTTGCTAAACCAATAGGAGTCTTAATAGTACTTACTTCAATATTCTACGTAGTTCCTGAGGTTTCTGGCTCATCCTGGCGAAGTTCTTCAGATTCCCCTTCCTCTCCCCTAGCAGGTTCTAAATGATCTTCGTCCATCAGGTCTTCCTTTTCTCCACTGTAGAAACCCTCGTCTCCATAGTTCTGCTTGAATAGGTACACAAGATGAACTTCTATGAACACTCTCCCATTGTGCGTATGTCCAGCCTCTGTGTCGATGTCTCTGCCCGAATTCTTGAATATTAGCTTCTCCAAATCCGATCAATCTACTACATCTTCAGGATGTTATTTTCATGCAATAGAATCTTGATTCTCAACTTTAGAAAATGTAAAATTTTTCCTCTGGGTCCCTTGAAAACATATCTCTCGGCCTAGCTGTATGAATCTACTCTATCAACAATAAACTCGGTGATGTAGCCCCCAATGGTGCTATCGAAACAGTGATCCACTTCTCTCGACACAACGTTATCAACTCTCTTGACCTTCTTGATCACTATCGATGTCCAAACTACATGACATCTAGGTCTGACCTCAAACTGGGTATCTGCTTGCCTAGCTAACCACTCATATATTTCCTAATGGATTCCTCTAAAGAATATCTTGTGTATATCAGTAAAAATATCTCTCTCCAACCAATCCTCTATGATAAGATTATGGTTCTTATTCTGGGCTTCAACGGAGTCCTTTTCCTTATCCTCTATCCACTTTTGAATCTCTGTCTTTGATGGGAACCACCTTGACATTCCCTCACGAAGATTCCTGTCACGGTAACAGAACCATTTGTTGGCATAAGGGTAGACCCAGGGTTCGGCTCCAAGAGCACACCAATAAGCCCCAACTACTGGCCCTTTTGGCTACACATGTGAAGTAGATGCAGTCTCACCCAAAGAAGCTATTGGGGGTTTGGAGGACAAAAATGTCTACAACCAAGGGAAATATCAATTGGTTCCAATACTAGAAAAATACAACATGCCTATATCAGTTATCAACTTAGATATACTCCATACATATTTCAGATCTACCACAACAATGAAATAATAGTATATCAAGGCAAAATGACACAACATCAATCACACACACAAGACAAATATACATGGTTCACCCTCTCTCTAGAGATATGTCCACATAACTATGCTTTATGATATATTAAGATGAAAGCATACAATTTTGATATGCGCTCTTAACCAACAAATATTCTCTCTTCTCTCTATCTGTCCCCTTCCTACGCACCAAGCTGGAGGACTTGATCTTCGCACCCATCTGAAGATCTTACAATACCATAAGGCTCTTTACTCAACACTCTCTCCCGTAGGATAATAATTACTCTCATCAACAATAAACTATATCAATACTAGCGACAATGACAACAACAACAACAACAACCCAACCCAGGTCCTCTTGAACTCTATTTATACATTACAATAGCTCACCGATATCCTTAGGCTGAAACCTAGGTGTCAAAACCCTATATACCAAAACCCTAGGTGTCTAAAACCCTAGGTCAACTTGACCTACGTTTTCAAGGCTTCACCAACCTGTCTTTCCTTCCTTCTCATGCAGTGATCCAAAGAATATAACGATGCCTTTTTCCGCTCATTGAGTTGTCCACAATCCTTCTTCTTTGTTGACTTGTCATCCTCGATCTCCTTGTCGAACAACTTTCTTTCTTGGGCTTCGCTCCATCTTTTCTGCTCTTTTCCTCACTTCGACCTAGTAACATTCACTGTGTCTTCTGCGTAGTTCGCATTTAGAATTTTCTTCCTTGATCTTCGATTCCTTCCATAACCAAGGGCCAACATTATATCTCCGCTCTCATTTTATGCCGAAAACAATTTGGATCATGGAAAGGTACCTTTTGAGGGATTAACGAGACTAAAACATTCCAATGAATTCTTCTCCAGCTCTTACCTTGTGAGACCAATCCGTGGGAAAATTCCCTTAATGGATTTTCAACCAATGCAGGAGCTGTAAACCTATTCTCAACCTCATCTATAAATCCATGTATAATAATTATCCTACTACTAATCATAGGAAAATAGAAATGATGCAAATACAAGGGCTCACAGAAAAACAATAAGCATTTATAATGATTAATCAAACATTGTAAGATTTAATCATGAACACATACATTCAACCACCATATGAATTCTAATACATAGAGTATAATAAATACTTATTAGGAAAACCATATCGTGAAGGAACTATTGAGAGGGGTGCCTATGTCCATCCAACCATAGGCACAACCACTCATGCATGGATTTACCATTGGACGCCCCCTAGTTGTATCATGATGCTCTAAGAGATACTCTTCTTTCTTGTTCAACAATGGTCAGGGACAGAGGTTACTCTCCTCCTCACACACGAGCTTAGAAATTGGTTTTATTTTCACCAAGAAAGGGGTCCTGTAACGAGTGCTTCCTTAGTCACTTGTCTTCTTGCAACCCCGTTTATCGGCTTGGACTAAAAAAAATTCCAACAAATTCTTGCACCTAGATCGATCTTGTTTTCATTTCTCTTCAGAACCTTAAAGTTGCACACACTCTTCTCTTTCAGGAAGAATGATCTCTCGACTCATCTCCCCCCAATCCCTCTTCCCATGAATTCCTTTCTTTTCTTGCCTTCCTCAACAATACTATGTGGGTTTGAGTGCCCAGTTCATGGTCAGGTCAGGAAGTCTTTCATATGGGTACCCTACCCATCTCCTCATTAACTCTTGAGGAGGGATTCCCAACTGCCAGCCTGACTGGTAATTTATTTTTGGGTTAGAGGATTATTTTTGGACTAAATAATTTAAATCCACTAAGGTATTGTTCTTTTGGGGGTCATGTTAACCATTGTTGGTTCCCCTCACCATATCTCTCATAGAATCATGATCTACCTTGGGAAACCCCCTTCATCACTTATGCAACACTATACATTTTTAATTAATAACATAAATACATACATTACATTTTATAACAAAAAGGTTCGCCAAATCCAACATTCACACATATTCAGTCTGCCACGATCTTTTAATGAGAAGTTTTAGTTCTATTTACAAGCTGGGGGAAACAAGGGTGTTACAAGTATGGTGAATAATCCAGTCCAAGGTTTCTATACAAGGAGAAACCAAGGTTTTGGATGCTACCATGTACAATATAGAAAATTTTATTTTTTGAAATACCTGGTCATCTAATACCCTTACTTCCGGGTCACTGTGAGGTGTGAACTCAGGAAAGTCATCATGGTGGATATTATTATATAAATCGAGCTAGGAAGGAAGAAGTAACTTGGATGTATTTCTTGTGTTTATGTCCTTATAGAGCGGAGGTGGGTTGGCCGACTTGTTTTGAGACATATTGATCACCGATTCCGTTTTGGGAGAAAATTATAATGCCTTGGAAGGTGAGATGGTAGCTTCTCCCACCTGCTCATTCGTTCCCTTTAGTGTCTTTGGAAACTGACACATCGTTAGTCTTCGAGGCGACATTTTCCCTCCAACAACATAACTTGATTCAACTTATTTTCTATCCAAATATTTCAAAGTGAAGTAATTTACTGTAAATACTTGAGCGCGAAGAGTTTTTTCTAGTTTCAACAGTTACAATTTTTAGGTCTTACAAAGAACACAACACAAATTAGTATGGAGAAAAAACCTGGTGTTCACATAGGGGAAGACCCAGTGTTCAACACTTAACAATGCACCAACAAAACCCTAACTACTGGCCCTTTCACAACACCTACGGAGCAGGTGAAGTCTCACCCAAGGTAGAAGCAGGGGGGGTTACAGGACACATGTGTCTGTAACCAATGTGGAACACAGATACGTGATAATAAAACTTCAAAGAGTACTCTATTAACACTTAAAAGGTGATATGCATTAGTTTATTATCTTAAATAACTTCGAAAAACATACCCTAATAGAGATCGGCCCAATAACAATAAAGAGTAATCATTTCAACCACTTAGCACATATCATTAGGTTAGATCTAGAATTCATTCATCTTTAACACAATTAAAGCACTAAGCATCAACATATCTATCTATGATGCATAATAATCTTAAGAACTGAGAAGATTCATAAAATAAACAACTAAGCACAAAGAAAACCAAAGACACAAGATATACGTAGTTCACCCCAGTGTGGAGCTACGCCCACCAACTACTTCATCTTCTTTATTATTCTTCAATATCTTACATTCATTTTCTCCTGTGCACCAACCCACAGAGTTGAGATTTGCACTGGACAAGAGATCTACCCACTGAGCACCAGATCCTCCTTCCAAAACTAGGTCAAGGCACAGAGCCAACTTCTCTAGCAAGCACACAACCTTAACACATATACATTCTGTTGCACAAAGAAACTCAAAACTAATTTCACTTAGCTACCAAGACTTCACTACTTATACCATACATTCTTACTTATTTATAATTTTACAATCCCTTATAATAAGTCCTAATCATGGGTAAACCCCATGGGCCAACATCCCATAACCCACTACAAAAACCCTAGATACCCTTTACTAAGTCCACATAGCCTGCAAAATCGGTGATATCCACGATATTAGCTCCACCTGGGTGCTCCTTTCTCAAAAAATGTGTCGAAGTCCAAAACGTGGTCCAAACCTGACCAAGGTTTCCTCAAAAATTGGTTGAGGGACAACATGCCCCCAACACTCACCTGTGACTCGTTCCGATTCACTCAGGTTTGGGAAACGATGCTTTGAAGGCCTTAATATTAAATCGAGTTGCCTCAACTTGTTGCTTCACTTGAGCCTCCTAATCAATGAGCTCCTAGATCATCTGCTCTGTAACAAGCCCTTCCAGGCACTGTTCTACTATTGCAACAACTTGGTCCAATTGCGAGCCCTGACCATCAATTTATTTGAACACCTTACAGGCTTCATCTTGCATAGGTTGTAGCTTCTGGGTGACTTCCATTACCTTGCCATATAGGGTAGTGATCTATTTCTGAACTGCACGTTGTTCATGATATCTCTTCATTCTTTCAACTTCAGTGAGTAGCATCATCTGCACTTGCACAGAGAAGGCTTGTTGCTATGCCTTCTGTAAATGTGCTTCCCATTTCCTTAGCTTAGGATCTTCTATGAGGCGTTCTTATGTTTGCATGCTTCTATTTATCAGTTGTTTGCACTCTAAGGCGAGGGCTCTAATCCTTACTACTATGTTCTTAGCAGCTTCCTCCCTCTGGTCACATACTTCTTGTGGGGTTCTTGGTATTGCTTGGACCTCCAACTTTGTTATCCTTGCTTGAAGATGTTGTATGTTCTCAATGAGTTTCACTAGAGCCTCGACCGATTCTTGTTCCTCCTCTGCCAAACCTAACACAAAGTGACATGCTTTACTCAATATTTCTTTGACTATGGCCCATTCTACGAGAAATGTTTCCTTTTCTCTCTGTAGATGCGCTTTTTCCTCCTGGAGCATCGTCTGAAATTATTCTCTCACTTTCATAGGTGGCCACACTATATCACGCTACTCATAATTGTTCTAAAAATTCATCTTTCTATTGTTTGAAGGCTTCTATAGCCTTCTCCTTTTCTTCCTAGATTTTATGAAGTTGGGACTCTATCGCATTTGTAAGTCTTATTAATTGGGCTGGTTCATCCCCCAATTCTATAAGCTATGACAAGGAAGGCGTAGTAGGTACTGCACAGACCAAACGAATATATTTTTGTACTTCCTTCAATTCCTTCTCGATCCTTCCATACATATCCTCCCAATTTGATCCATATCTCTACAACATATCCTCAAAAGCATCCTCCATATCTCCATGGACCAAACTGATGTTGTCTTCCATGAGCATGGCCTCTAACTGGGGCTTACTGGCACGTGTCTTCTTTCTTGCTGAAGGTTTCAGTGGAGAAACCTTCCTCTTCTACGGTGTTACTGTTTTAGTAGGTGGATATTTCAGTGGTGTATCTTCTCCTCCTCCTTGCTCATCCCCTCCTCCTTGTCCATCTTCTTGGTTTCCTCCTCCTCCCAACGAGCTAGATCCATTTTCTTCAGATGTATTTTCCTCCTCATCGGCCTCTATATCCTAGACATCTTCCTGCTTCTTCTTCTTCTTTGTCCCATTGGATTGTCTAACATGCTCAACTCGATTGACCATGGGTCTTCCTATGGTGTCAGTTTCAGAGAGTTATGCATCAACGATGGGTACACGGAAATTCTCTGACCATTCCTTGGTGATCTGCTCCATGTTTTCATCTCTTAGCTGGTAGTACAATTTTAACTCTTCCTTGTTCTCATCTCTGCTTTCAGTGATATAGATGAAATGTGGATTTGTATGGAACTTTTCTATTGGTCTATACTGGTGTAGGGTGCTTGGCATCATGCACGGAAATGACTCGATGGAAACCTTCAATTGCTGATAATATGCATGAAACATAGCATTGGACTACCACTACTTTTTCATGTCATTGGTGTACCACAAGGTGGAAAAACTAGCGGCCAACGACTCTGATGGTTTGATCTTTGATAAGGTGTCTCCTTCAGGCATTTTCCAAGAAAGAAATGCGATCAAAATGATCAACTATTTGAATTGGAATTCATATTCCAAATATTGAGCTTCACGACAGTCTTTACTCAGTTCATTGATGAGGTAACTTGCCCAATTCATCTTCATGCCCTCCACACATTTTCATGCGAGGTCCACCATGAACCTGGTGACCTATGTGGGGTGGTTCTTCCTTATGATCTTGCTAGCTATGAGTTGGAAAGTGAGGCACACTATGCCATTTTGTATAGAGGATACCTTTTGTCCTCACTTTCCTTTTTCAACTTCGTCGTAAGCTTCTTTGATGCTCTGTGCCAGGGAACAATCTGAGGGCTTCCCTGGATAAAACTATTGAGGGTCAGGTCCCTGCATACTTAATCCTGTAATCTAGTGGATCAACATCGAATCCACAGTAATCCTATAGTGGAGCCATGGGTATCCACCATGATAACATGACAAGAGGAGTTTAATGCAAGCATTAACCTCCTGGTGACGACCAAAATGGGGGATCTTCATCACGTTCAACATAGTGGACTGCGTCAGTCCCTTAATCCATGGTTGCAAGACGAGGCAAGGATTCTTCCTAGTTGATTTCGTCACGTATGAGTGGGGTGATAGCATAACATAGTTATTTCTATATCCTAGGTTGAAGTCACTGTTCTTCAGTAGCGAGATCTGTCCTAACTGGCTCCCTACTATGCGTATTCCTTTCAGAATGTTTGCGGTAAACAAAATGTACTCATAATCTTGTGGAATTATATCGCGGTTAAATGCATCAGACAAAGGTGGAATCTACTCAGGTAGGATCAAAGGGAATTGCTTCGCATTAGTCCGATTGTCACGATGCTTACTTCTCTTCTTGGTTGTGAGGTCAACATGACCATAACGATGTCTAGTTGAAGGGGAAGCTTGCAGTGCCCTAGTCGATGATGCCTAGACAACTTCATATAACTATCTGTTTACCATTATCTTCTTATGGACCCTCCTTGAGAGACTTCTCTAATTCACTAGGTTCACCCGACATTCTCACTTTTAAACAGACAGGTTGAGGTAGGTGAACAAACACGATGGGTAGACAAACGTATGTTGATGTCTAGTTTATGATAACACAACTTGACACATAATAAATTATATTCTTGTCTCATTTAATCACGGGTAGTAAAAAGTGATCTTGTCACAACGTCTGATAGGTTAAATAAGCAGGGCCTCGTAACAGATTCTTCCAATGGCCAGGAATGCTTCCATCAATGTGAATCTGTCTGTTATGGAACAGTATCAACGTCCCAAAAGTAGTCCATCCACCTATAAATATGTTTTCTAACCATTTAAAAACGTCATTCTAATGGTCGAGGAACCTCTATCGGTCATATAGCTTCACCAAGGAGAAGTCCTATTCTGCGTGGTACTGTTGTTCCGGCAAGGTTCAAATCCCTTGAACCTACCTCCTGTGAGGTTCTAGTCTGTGAAGTCTTCCATCTGGTCTCTGTAGCTTCCTGTAGCTTTTCCATCTTAGCTTTCTTTTTATCGAGCTTCCTTTCTTTCTTTCCTTTGATCTGAGTCTCTCTAACTATTTCTGGAATCCTCTTTCCATTCTTATTCTTATCTTCTCCTAGCGTAGTGACTTTGCACTGTTGATGTGCTCTCAAAGGGTTCAAATTTAATATCCCTTCTCTTATTAATTCTTGGGTGGGTATTCTTCTTTCTTGCATGGATAGGTCCTTCAAACCTTCTTTCATTCTTTCAACCTTGACAACTAATTCTTTCCCTCTATTGCTTCGACTTGTCCTCTTGTTCTTCTATTAGTTGATCTATTTTTCTAGCTATGAAATCCATTAGTTCTTTATTTTTATTTTCTGTAGCTTCTTCCTCTTCTTTCCTTCTGATTTGATCCTACTCAATCCAAGGCTTACCTTATAAAAGTGGGAAAGGGGCATTGTACCCAATAAACTTATTGACTTCAAATTCTTCTTTGGTCGATGTTCCATGAACAATAATAGGTACATTAGTAATTCTTCCACATAAGTTTATCATCTTACCCTTAAACAAGCCTATCCTTCCCAATGAAGGTATCAGAGTAGGATTTCCCAAAATTTCTCAAGTGTCTTATATCATAATATTCACTTTTGTGTCTTCATCCAAGACATAGTCTATGTCGAAGTCTTCTATTCTGCACTTATGCATTGTTTTAATTTTAGGATCTCTGGTAAACTAACATCTTTGTGATCATTCATTGTTTCTTTTAACTGTAATAACATAGTCTGAGGTTTCTCTGATTCCTTCTCTTTATGATTCCTTAACATGCTCTTAGTCTCTTTACTTCCTTCATAGTTTTCTTGTATCATGTTCATTCTTTCAACTTTAGCAAGCATCCTTGGACAATCCTCAACCTAATGACCAATAGTCTTACAAAAAAGACAAATAGGACCTATACGAAGACATTCCTTAGCAAGATGTCCTTACTTTATGCAGTTATAACACAATGTTAATCCTCTTTTTCTCTTCTATTTTCCCCAACCTCTTCTGTATTGTGCACTAGGATCACAGTGTTGGACCTGCAATCTGCAAAAATTCTTTCTAGGTTTTTGCATCCACTTATTAGTCCAAAAAGTCTTTCTATGCATAGGGATAACATATATTTCTTCATTTATATTATATTTGCTTAGATAAACTCTTTCTTCCAACTGGACCCTAGCCTTCAGACTAGACATAATCTATTAAACATTCTTAAACTCATGCTTTCAAAACAAAAATTTTCACTTATCGTACTCGTATCAAAGTACAAAGATTTACCTCTTTTCAGATCTTACCTCTCTTCTTAATATAAGATTTATTTCTTAGTAGAGAGCTTCACAAGTAAAGTTGAGTATTGTGCAGTTTAACAACAGATCTACGCACAAGGCTTCTCTTTTATTTACTTCAGTTCCCAACAATCATAGTTTCAGGTCCCGAAAACAAAACCATTTGTTGGCATAGGGGTAGACCCAGGGTTCAACGCTTAATAGAGCACCAAAAATCCCCTAACTACCGGCCCTTTTGGAAACATCTTTGGAGCAGGCGAATTCTCACCTAAGGTAGAAGCATGGGGAGTTACAAGATGCAGGTGTATGTAACCAAGATGGGACACAGATTTGTGATAAAAACTCTTCGCAGAGTACACTATTAACACTTAAAATGTGATATGCATTAGTTTATTAGCTTTAATAACAACGTAGAACATACCCTAATAGAGATCGACGTAGTAACAACAAATATTAAGAATTTCAACCACTTAACACATAACATTAGGTTAGATCTAGCATTCATTCATGTTTAACACAAGTAAAGCACTAAGCATCAACAGATCTATATATCATGCATAATAATCTTAAGCACTGATCATATTCATAACATAAACAACTCAACACAAATAAAACCAAATACACAAGATATACGTGGTTCACCCCAGTGTGGGGCTACGTCCACCAACTGCTTCATCTTCTTTATTATTCTTCAATCTCTTACATTCATTTTCTCCTATGCACCTAGCCATAGAGCCGAGATTCACACCAAATAGGAGATCTACGCACTGAGCACCAGTTCCTCCTTCCAAAAATAGGTCAAGACACACAACCAACTTCTCTAGCGAGGAAAACACCTTAACACATATACATTATGTTGCACAAAGAAACTCAAAACTACTTGCACTTAGGTACCAAGACTTCGCTACTTCTACCATACATTCTTACTTATTTATACTTTTACAATCCCTTACAATAAGGCCTAATCATGGGTAAACCCCATGGGATGATATCCCATAACCCACTACAAAAACCCTAGAGACCCTTTATTGGGTCCGCATAGCTAGAACAATCGGTGAGATCCGTGATCCTAGCTTCATTGTGCTCCTTTCTCGGCCAATGTGTCGAAGTCCAAAAACTGGTCCAAACCTGACCAATGTTTCCTCAAAACTTGATCAAGGTCCAACGGGCCCATAACACTCACCTGTGAATTGTCCTGAGTCACTCAAGTCTGGGAAATTCCACTTCGAAGACCTTGAGCTTAACTGGAGCTTCCTCGACTTGCTTCCTTCGACTTGGTCCAATTAAAAGCCTTTTCCATAAATTTCTTCGAACACCTTGTGTTAAATTTGGCAGCATTGACAGTCATTCTCCATTGAGAGGCCATAAGGGCCACCTTGAGGCTAGCAAGGGAGATTTGGATAATCAACCAGTCTTGTGAGGTATTGAAAAAATACAGGGGGAACGTACAACCTCTATGAGTCAAACCGAAGGTCAGGACGAATGAAATTCTATGTGAGTCTAATGAAATAGTCAGGGGGAATGTACAACCTTTGTGAGAATAAATAGTCTAGTGTAAAAGTCAAGGGGAATGTACAACCTCTGTGAGCATAGACAAACTAGTGAAAAAGTCAGGGGGAACGTACAACCTTTGTGAGCCTAGTCAAGCCTTGTGAGCCATGAGAAAAAGTCAAGGCACCTAGAAAACGTTAGGTTGAATATAAAATTCCTATGATCTAGAAACAAACGATATTCCTAATATTGAAAATGATATACATGTATTTATCTAGTGCGTTGGCACATGTAACATTATCCACCATGAAGAGAATGTTGAATTGCCTTGTAAAGATTCGGGTTGTAACTGAAGTCTCAAGTCTAGTTCTATTTTAGAACTAAAGTTTAATGCTGAGTTATAACTAAAGTCTTAAGTCTAGTTCTATTTTAGAACTAAAGTGTAATGTTGAGTTGTAACTAAAGTCTTAAGTCTAGTTCTATTTTAGAACTAAAGTGTAATGCCGAGTTTTAACTGAAGTCTTATGTCTAGTTCTTTTTTCGAACTAAAGTGTAATGTTGAGTTGTGACTGAAGTCTCAAGTCTAGTTAAATTTTCAAACTAAAGTATACCAGTCTCAAGTCTAGTTCTATTTTCGAGCTAGAGTATACCAATATTGAGTCTAGTTCTAAGTTTGAAATAAAGTATGAAGCTGAGTTATGATTCATGCATGCAAACAAGTTACTATTTCGAGCCTCTTATATTCTCCTCTGCATCCTATATAAGTATAGGTTGACCCCCCTCTTCAATACAATTTTGATATACAGGTTAAGGGAGAAGCAATAGAGGAGCATATCAGTGATAAAGAGGCAGCATACCAACGCAACATATCAGTTTTTTATATCAACAATAGAGGTTGCATATCAGAGGCATATATCAACAACATATCAATGTTGTATATCAAAAATAGAGGAAACATATCATAAGTGTATTTCAGAAATGTCTCTTAGGTATTTGTCAGGTGAGAGTCATCTTGGCAAGCTCTTTAAGAGAAGAACATTCATGGTGGATATTTGTAAGTGATCATACATTATTAATTCAATAAAGGAATATCGTTTGCTAGGGTTTTTATCCCTGTACAGGATTTCCCGAGGGTATGTGTGTTGTTGATGTGAATTCTTACTTATCTACATAGTTATTGCTATTCAATTATGATTTGGCATTGTTGAAGTGTATTAAGATGGAATCAAAGTGTTGAAGAAAACAATAGAATTAATCTGCATAAGAAATCAAGATCATAATTTAACATGGTATCTGATCTCAGGGCGTGTTAAACATGTTGAAGTGCAACAACAGGTACACACAGATCCAATCTAGCTTGAGTAAGTTTCCAATGTGAATTCCATGGCATCCTCCATTTCAGTCAGGGCCGATGATAAGCTGAAAGGAGCTACCAACTTCAATGTGTGGAAGCTCCAGATAACAAATATCTTGTAGGAGTATGATCTTGAGTAGTATGTGACCACTGTGGTGGAGGAACCCATGAATAATGCAGAAAGAGAAACCTTTAGGAAGATTCAAGCAAAGGCCAAGCGAATCATCTTTGACTCAGTGAAAGACAATATAATGCCTTCAATGACTTCATTAATGATTGCAAAGGACTATATGGATACCTTGGTGAATATATATGAAAAACAAGCTCCAAGTCAGAAGAGGACACTTGAGAAAAATATTAAGTATTTGAAGATGGAGAAAGTTAAATCAATGGCATCTTTCTATTCTAGGATAGCCCAGATCAGAGATCAACTTTTGGTCATAGGGGTGACAGTGGACGATGATAATTTAGTGTAGGCCATTTTTTATAGACTTCCTTCTTCATGGGAGACCTTCTTATCCAGTGTAAGTGGGAAAGATATTCAGCCCATGTTTGAGAGGTTATGGCATGATTTCCTCCAGGAGGAGAGTCACATAGCTACCAGGAGCGGGCCAACAAAAGAAGAGCACTCAGCTTTAGCATCAAGATTCAATGGAAAGAAGAAAAACACTTTCCAGAAAGGATCTTAGAGGAAGCCAAACACCAAAGGTACATTCAAAGGAAAGAATATTGATACATATGAGATTAAATGATTTAGTTGTAAGAAGTTGGGTCATTTTACTAAAGATTGTTGGTTTAGAAAGAAATATCCAAGGAAAGGGATACATCATGCCTCAATT
>SNQJ01S0133507.1:9622-34414 GCA_010110895.2 Picea sitchensis
ATATATATTAAATTTTATGGAAATATATATATTTTACTCTTTGATTTGAACTTGTGATCTTTTAGGAAGAAACACTTTTGATTAACCATTAGATCTATTCAAACTGTATATGAGATAAAAATGCATGATAATCATTGATTACCTAATAAAATCAAGAGAATTGTTGGCATGCTTATTAAATCAACAACTTTGTAAATAAGTTCTAAATAGATGTGAAATGGAATGCAAGATATACGTATTTTACTCTTTGATTTGAACTTGTAATATTTTAGGGGGAAACACTCGTTATTAACCATTAGACCCACTCAAACTGTGTATATGACATAAAAGTGCATAATAGTCACCGATTACCTAATAAAATCAAGAGAATTGTTGGCATGCTTATTAAATCAATAACTTTGTAAATAAAGAAGATCTAAATAGATGTGAGATGGGATGCTAGATATACATATTTTATTCCCTGATTTGAACTTGTGATCTTTTAGGAGAAAACACTTGTTATTAACCATTAAACTCACTCAAACTATATATATGGCATAAAAGTGCATAATAGTCACAGATTATCAAGAGAATTATTAGCATGCTTATTAAATCACCAACTTTGTAAATAAGATCTAAATAGATGTGAGATGGGATGCGGAAAACGTTAGAGATAAGGTGGGCGGGATTTATGGAAACCTAGAAACCCTTACCGCCTTTACCAAAACCCTAAGAACCGTGTGAAGTATCTTCCCTCTCTGGCCCACTTTCGCCAAGGCAAAATTAAGCCTTGCCCTTCTGTGAAAAAATGGTGACCTACACTTTTTTGTTTTGTTTTCATATGCAAAAATGCCACTCATCAACAACCAAAAGCGCCCACAAAAAAATGAAAAACCAGCCGACCAAAATAAATGCGAATATATTGGATTGGATTGTATTGTATTTCTGTGGACAACCACTGACGAAATGAATTGTATTTTTTACTGTATTCCAGTGGTTATGGTTTCATACCGTGTTTTCTTCTTTCCCTGTTGGCTTGGGATAACCTCCACGCTTATAAATAAATAAAGAACCGATCATTCCAATAAATTCAACTCAAGTGCACTCTCAATCTCCAATTCACAATTGCACTCTCAGTCTCCAATTCACAATTGTTATTGTTGTTTATTTTGTTTGGCATCCAAATCTAAATCCAGAGAAAGGAAGAAAGAAATATGGCTTCTATTTCAAAGAGGTCTCGTTGTATGGCGACAGTGGGAGCCATCCAGGGTTTCATATTCTTCACAGATAAGCAGACCTTCCATTTCAAGAATCTAATAATAATGCCCACCTTCCAGGGATCCACCCACTATCCATGTTTTGGGAAAACTATCTAACCTAATTTTGGGTAAGGATACACCTATCAAATATGATGACCTTGGGAATCCAAGCGTCACTGTCCAGATCCAAGGGGATACTTTTTCTAATACATTAATGGATCTGAGGGAAACTATTAATATCATGACCAAATAAAGCTGGGAAATGTTAGGTTCTGCAAACCTTAGACCAACCCCCACAATCCTTGAACTGGTCAACCGATCCACTCTTCGACTAGAAGGGATATTGGGGGATGTTGTTATCTTTGTGGATTCTTGGGCATATCTAGCAAGATTCGTGATCCTACAGATAAAATATCATCTTGAAGGCCACCCTATGATTTTGGGGAGGTTGTAGTTAGCCACGATCAACGATTATATTAGATGTGGGATAGGGAATATGATGATTTCCCATGGGGATTCTACGAAAAATTTGGTCCTTTACTGACCAACAAAACCTAGCATGGCATGTGAAAATCCTTTATGGGTTGATTTCGAACTTGAATATGAGAATGTCTATCCCATTTTGACAATTGAAAAAGCTTTATCTTTTAAAACTGAAACATAAGATGATGTTATAAGTAATTTTATCAACAACCCCTCCTATGTTCCCTAGCCCGTGTATTAACTGATAGAAACCGCAGTAAATAATGAAGTTATTGATAATCCTGAACTGAATCCGGAAGAAGAGGAAGAAGGTATACAAAAAACAATTATTCATGATAACATCCCAATTGAAATCAAGCTAGGGAAAACACTAAACATTAATCCAAACTTGACCCGTACACAAATTGACAAGCTGTTACAAGTTCTGAAAGTAGAAAAAGAATCATGCGCATGGGATTACAAGGATATGAAGAGTGTACACCCTGGTCTTTATACCCATCATATCTACATAAAAAAATAATACATCCCCACTCGACAACCTCAAACAAGGATGAACCCTACCCTAAGGGACATTGTTAAGAAGGAACTCCAGAAACTGTTGGATGTTAATTTTATTTATCTAATATCTGACACCGAATGGTTATCACATCTCGTTATCGTCCCAAATAAAAAATGTCAAATGGCGGATCTACATGGACTATCGAGAATTAAATAAATCTACACAAAAATACCATTTCCCCTTGCCATTTATCGACCAAGTCTTAGACACACTATCAATAAAGAAGTGTTTTTCTTTCCTTGATGGCTTCAGCGGATATAATCAAATCCAGATTTGTCCTGAAGACCCAGATAAGACAACCTTCACCTACCCCTGGGGCACATTTGCATACAATGTCCTTCCTTTTGGGCTCTGTAATGCACCCGCTACTTTCCAGCGGGCAATATTAGGCATTTTTTCTGATCTAGTTAATGATAGTGTTGAAATATATACTAACGAATTTACTCCATATGGAACTGAGTTTGAAGAGGCACTATCTAATCTAGAAAAGACACTCCAATGATGTAAATAAACTAACTTTTCTTTGAGTACATAAAAGTGCCACATGATGATGACAAGATGAGTGGTCTTGGGACATTTTCTCTCTGTTGTTGGGATTCAAGTCAACCCAACAAAAAATAATGTAATCTTGAGCATGTCGCCTTCAAAAACACAAAAAGAGGTACATATATTTTTAGGGAAAATGGGGTACTATCATCGTTTCATTGAAAATTACTCCAAAATTGCATCCCCTTTGTTTGTGTTACTTATAAAAGATGCATAATTCTTGTGGACTAACAGTTGTCAATTTTCTTTTGAAGAGCTAAAAACACTGGTGTCTACAACTCATGTCTTACGTGGACCAGATTAGAAACTTCCCTTTCACATCTCCTCGGATTCCTCTAACACTACTATTGGAGTTGTGCTAGGACAAGAGGAGGACAAGAAGCCTTATGTCATATACTACACCAATAAGAACTTAGCACCAACATAATTGAATTACACGGTAACCGAAAAAGCGTTCCTTGTTATCATGTTTGCAATTAATAAATTTCGGCACTACATAATTGGTTATCCTATCTTTGTACACAAATATCACTCGACTATCAAGTATTTAGCTAACAAACCCATTACATGTGCACGAGTTATGAGATGATTATTTTTAATTCAAGAATTTGATATTACCATTATTGATAAACCTGGAAAAGACAATGTGGTCGTGGTTCTTTTATATAGGCTTATTGTAAATACTATCAATTCTCCTGTAGAAGATAGTTTTCCGAATGAACACTTGATTGCAGTGTCTTCCCACAGACCATGGTATGCAGACATTGTTAATTACCTTACTGCAGGAAAATTGTCACACCATGTCTCTCTAAGAGAAAGACAAAATATTATACAATGAAGTGTTAGATTTTCGTGGATAGATGAATGCCTCTTTTACACAGGAGCATATCTGATAATTCGAAGATATGTGAGAGAAGATGAGATTCAAGACATTCTTAAGGCCTACCACGATGGGTCCTATGCAAGTCATTTTGCAGATATAAGAACAAGCCATAAAACACTTCACATGGGTTATTATTGGCCCACTGTATTCTAGGATGCAAAGAAATATGTAAAAGGATGTGATAGCTGCCAGTTGATGGGCCAACCCATTCAATCCTATGATATGCCCTTACAAACACAACTGGTAGTAGAACCCTCTGAGAAGTAGGTGTTAGAATGAAAGAGATGTGCTCGTTTTTCCATAGACAATATAGCAATATTGTTACCCAACCATAGGCACACAGGCCACCCCTGAGCACCTTAACCTTGAAGGACAAAATAATTTTGGTAGCATACCAATAGTGAACCAAGGCTGGTGCACCTTTCTCCAAGGGTAGCTCACCAAGAAAGAATAACCAGAAACCAAGAAGAAAGTCCAAACCATAAACAAGAGACTAAGTCCAACGAAAAGCCAAAATCCCAATTGCAACAGTTGCAGCTGCACTCCCTCTCCAAACTTGCACACCACTAGTCTTATGTAGTTGTGAGTGAGTGAGTGTCAAATGAGCTCTAGCACCCTCTATTTATACTTCTTTATCTCACTTGATTGGGTTGAATTATCTTTATGGAGGCTAATAACTCAATATTAAATATTCTCTTGAGTCGACTTGTCTTCTAGCGTTATTATCCAACCTTTCGGGGTTTCTCTTGCTTCCTGGAATATTCTAGTCTCGTCAAAGGTTACACGTAGAGGTTAATACCTCCTGCAGCTACCATAATATTAACACTCCCTCCTAGCTATGGAGGTATTAAAAACAATGGTTTTGAGCACAAACAAACCATTCAACTGGTAGCATCATCATAGCCACACAAGCTATCTCGCACGTAGATCAACTCATGAGCAACAACATCACTATCATTATCATCTGATAACATCCACTACATCATCTCTTAAAGCCATACTCCATCTGAGTAATCATGCATGATTCTAAATAAGTCACTCACTCCATAGAGTGATACAAGGACCATTCTTCTAATCTGGACATACGTCCTAGAAGAATGATTGTCCCAACAAATGTTGAAAGATATTCCATGGGCTATAGAGACCATTCCTACAGGAATGTTAGTCTAGGACTATTTTCTAATCGGGTCATATGTACCATAGAGATCCGTCTCTACCTATATGCCTTAGAAAATATCGGTCCTCAACCATTTTCCTAATCGGGCCACAATCTGTGCCTTAGAAAAATACATGTCCATGATATGTCAATAAACTGTCAACCTGGACCATTCTCCATAGAGAGAATGCCTGTCCACCAACAATTTGTTCTGTCTGGACCATTCTCCGCCTGGAGAATATCTATCCACCAGCACACTAACTATCCATCTAGCTGGAAATCAACTCCAACACTAGTGGTAGTCTCCATGGCACTCAGATAGTAGCATATTGTTGCTATAATGCCATCCAATATAGCACAACTGTGTCTATCCATATTAGTATACAACTACTATCCAATGGTACACAACCACTCCTAGTAACACACCGCTACTAACCAGTGACACACAGTCACTACCAGTGGATCACATCCACTACAGTAGCATACAACTACTGTCCAGAGACATATAGTCTCTAGAACAATCATATCATCTGATATCAACCTGCATAAACAATATCATGATACAAACTGAGTCATTTGGGCCATTCTTTCACTCACATCTGTGATATCTGGAAGAGCATCTGCCCTCAAAAAGTAAAACAACATCCATGGGCTATCTAGACCATTCTTCCCAAGCATAGAAGAATAATTGTCCTTGATTTCTGATCCTGGACCATTCACCTAACTCGTCCATTCCTTTGACACTAATCATAGTGCAACCTGGAGAGAATGATTATGCCCTAGGGAATGCCTATCTCTGATTGTTGAATCTGGACCATTCACCTAACTGGGCCATTCCTCTGGCACTAATTATAGTGCAACCAGGAGAGAATGAGTATGCCCTAGGGAATGATTGTCTGAACCATTTTATATGGAAATGACTGTCCTGCACCAACCTCTAAAACAAACCATTCTTTGAAACTGCTCACAACTGTGAATTTCGAAAGAATGACTACCTGACGAGGCAGACCATTCTACTTGACCACTACTCATAGTGATTTCCAAGAAGAATGATTGTCCTAGACCATTCCCCCACACTGGACATAAGGGGAATCACTGTCTATGGTACATCAACAATCTATCTAACCATTTTCATTGTGAAAATGACTATTCGATCTGGACCATTTTCCAAACTGGAAAATGACTGTCTGTTAGAAATATCGAACCACTTTTCGAACTGGAAAGAAACTACCCAACCTGGACCATTTTCCAAACTGGAGAATGAATTTCCATAAATCAATAACATATCATTGCTCCCTCCCAACTTGAGATTAATCACTTCCGTTTTCAATAAGGAAGTAGTCTCCACGAGCCCCATATTTTCCCTTAAGTACGCAAACTTTTCATCTTGTACAGAGGCTTTACCAAAATATATGTTATCTGCTCATATGTCGAGATATACTAGAGAATCACTTCTCCCCTCTGGACTTTATGACATAGAATATAATGCTTGATCTCAATTTGCTTCGACCTATCATGGAACACTGGTTTCTTTGAAAGCTTCACATAGCTTTGATCATCACAATATATCATGGTTGAATTCAACACCTGAATATCAGATAGTCCAGAAACCAACTTACAGAGCCACATTTCTTTTGTACAAGCATCAAAAGCTGCAATATACTCTGCTTCTGCAGTGTTGAGTGAAACAAAATTTTGTTTCTTGCTAGCCCATGACATCGTGGCAAAGCTCAAACTAAAACATATCCAAGTAGCACCTTTTTTGTCATCTGCATTCCCTGCCCAATCTGAATCGATAAATCCATGCCATTGTATATCATAACTCAAATGTCCCATAAGGAAAATATCCCGTTGAGTATTCTCTAAATACATTAACGAGCCAATGAATTGTCGATACAGAGATGGGTCTAGTAGATCAGAGTCTCTCAACTTCTTCATATCTATCATCATGGGAGTTTTCCATGGATTTGTAATCCAACATCCCAGACTTTTGAAGAACCATTTAAATATACTTCCTTTGTCATAGGAATTTTCCAGTTGTACATGAGAGGCTATGCACCAAGTTTGCTTGAATCCATACAAGGTCTTCTTCCATCTGCATACAAGGGTCTCTTTCTGGTATACCTCAAAACCTTGAGGTTTCTGTACATGCGCTTCTTCTTCAATTACTTTGTTGAGAAGAACATTCTTTACATTCCACTGATATAAACTCCAACCCATGGATACTGCAGGAGATATAATGGCTCAGATAGAGGTATGTCTGGTTACTGAAACAAGCTATCATCATAGTCTTCTCCCTCCTTCTGCGAGTACCCTCTAGCCCCGAGTATTGCCTTGTATCTATCAATGCTCAAGTCTTTTTCACAATTTCTCACATACATTGTTCTTCATCATATCTTCATTCCATTCCTTTTGTTTGACTACTTCTAGTGGATTCAAACTGGTTCAATTGGTTGTTCTGACTTTTTCTTTCTTTCTTGGAATCTTCATGTTCTTCCTCATGTTTTTCTTCAATGTTGGAGTCCATGGAATCTTCTATAAATTACATGCCCTTCTTTCTTAAAGGCTCCAACCTTTTGTCATAGGAACATAAATGTAGATGGACAACCAAGGATATTCAAGGCTTCTTTTCGAAGAAGACTTCTTCTAGATTCAAGCTGGACACGTGTTGTTTATCATGGTTGCTACTTCCAATGAAGAACATGGACGGGTACTTCATGGTATTCACATATTTTTCAATGGATCATATCATTGTGGATTAGCTCCCTCCTAATCCCAACTTCATGCCTAAATGAGCAATATGCATGCTCTTCTTTTGGAATTTTGTGATCAGCTCCCTACATCTGAGAGAGTCCATGCTTCCGTCTATTGCATCTCTCTTTGCTTTTTGCAAAGCATCACAAGCCTGTTCTGGTTTCCTTTTGATTCTTGACTTCCTTCAAGTCTAACTCCTCTGAGTTTCTTTAAGTTTTTTTCTATTTGTTTTGATTGTTGCCCATCTGGCAATCGTGTCATCCATATAAACTTCTTCTATGACAACTTCCACAAAGATTGTTCATCAAACATATTTCACAAAAATGCCTACCCAAAACAAGAATAACAAAAACAAACAAAAAATATTTGTATAGAAGAAATATTAATTCAACTTACGAACAAATACAATAAACATCTATATCAATAATATTCATATATAGCCGAGTATTCATTGCACCTAGCAATAATAGAATCTTTCAAACTGTATAGGACATAAAAGTGCACGATAGTCACCGATTACCTAATAGAATCAAGAGAATTGTTGGCATGCTTATTAAATCAACAACTTTGTAAATAAGATCTAAATAGATGTGAGATGCGATGAGAAACACGTTAGGGATAAGGTGGGCGGGATTTCTGGAAACCCTTACCGCCTTTACCAAAAACATGACAACTGTGGGAAGTATCTTACATCTCTGGCCCACTTCCACCCAGGCAAAACAGATCCTTGCCGTTCTGTGTTAGGGGACCTACGCTTTTTTGTTTTGTTTTCATATGCAAAAATACCACTCATCAACAACCAAAAGCGCCCACAAACAAATGAAAAACCAGCCAACCAAAATAAATGCGAATATATTGGATTGGATTGTATTTCTGTGGACAACCGCTGACGGAATGAATTGTATTTTTTATTGTATTCCAATGGTTTTGGTTTAATACCGTGTTTTCTTCTATGACAGCTGGCTTGGGATAACCTCCACACTTATAGATAAATAACGAATCAATCATTTCAATCCGTTCAACTCAACTCAAGTGCACTCTCAGTCTCCAATTCACAATTGCTATTGTTGTTTATTTTGTTTGGCATCCAAATCTAAATCCAGAGAAAGGAAGAAAGAAATATGACTTCTATTTCAAAGAGGGCTTCTTGTATGGCAGCAGTGGGAGCCATCCAAGGTTTCAGATTCTTCACAGATAAGCGGGCCTTCCATTTCAAGAATGTAGTAATAATGCCCACCTTATTACCTGTTTCTCCTAATGTAGTCGTGAAAAAGATTGCTTTACTATTAACTATTCTACCAAAATCAAATGTTAAAATTCTCCATTTGTGATCAAACAAATTCCAAGTTGATGAAATCAGTTAGACTCTATTATCATGGGGAGAAATCTACGATACTCTAAATATGTTTCAATGTGATTTGAAATATGTTATTTTTTTAATGGGTGGGGAAAATCTAGGATACTCTAAATATGTTTCAATGTGATTTGAAATATGTTATTTTTTTTTAATGGGTGAGGAATTTAGGATATTCTAAATATGTTTTAATGTGATTTGAAATATATTATTTTTTTTAATGGGTGAAAGATTACTAATGTTCTAAACACTCTAATAATCATAAACAATTTCAAATAACTAGCTTTTTATTTGATAATATTGAAAAGTGACATAATCTTAAACGTTACTCTTTATTGTGATCAAAATAAAGATCTCATAACAATCATGAATTTATTATGTTTTTTTTTTTTTAATTAATGAGACATTACTTGGTTTCCCATTTGCATTTTGTGATGGATATTTTGTTTTAATGAGCATAACATGGTATTGGTTCAATGTGATAAGTGTCCAAACAAAGTTACGATACTTTGAAGTTAGATTTGAAGAGTGTTAACGAGATTAATGGATTTCTTTTTACTACTCATTTTTTTGGAACAATATTTTTTTTATAATTTTATTCATATAGATTAAAATTACATATATCAATGTTTGTACAACATTTTACCACTTATTTAAGGGAAAAAAGAGACTTATATAAGTCCATGACTATTCATGAACAATGTTGGATCCATATCTAGCTATTCACTTATAAAATATCACACCATACCTCTCAAATATTTGGCCTATGGACCAGTGTTCTGATCAAAATTTATTCAAAATACACTTATACATATTTAAAAAAATAATAATATAACATACATTTTTCCAAATATGGTCGTTAAACTAAACTAAAACCTACCAAAAAAAACACTATTAAAATAAAACAAAATGGAATTTGAGTGAATTTTGTGTGTGCCCTATTGTTAACTTCTTGTACAATCTATTCACCTTGTTGAAGTTGGCAACCTTTTTTAAACAAGGAATTCTCCCTTTGGTTTCATTCTCCATGGATTTGAGAAAATGAGACCTGAGTGAAACCCTCAACAATACCCATAATTTTCTCAAAGAGAGGTTGAAGGTTGAAGTTTCTTAGTTTGAAATCCCTCCTAATCCAATTAATAAGAAGTTCAATGAATCACCAAAAACTTGTAGATTAGAAACCCCAAATTCAATTGTAAGAGTTAATAAACAATTTAGGGCCACCAATTCAACCTTGGTGTTAGGTCCATGACCAATGCCTGCTTTGAATATGATAACATGTGATTTAGAAACATGTAAAATGATGCCTACCCTTCCCATTAACAGTTCACCCTGAGTGGCACTATTAAAATAAGCCAAAGGTTTTGATCGATCAATCATACTTGTTCAACCACCTATCAAAGAGGTTTTTGGAGATTCCACTATTTAAAATATGAAAGTAGATTCCACCCTTGAATCACACATTGAACTGGGGTTATCACTTTTTTCTCGAATATCCCGGAATTTTGTGCTAACCAAGTACCCCAAACAATTATTAGAGAGAAGGTTGTAATGTCTTTGGTTGTAGGATTGACACACAAGTGATAGAGTCCATCTTCAATAGAGTTTCCTAACCAAGCATCCCTAAAGTCCATGAAACCTTCCAATTCCCTCCAAACCAACCTGTTGGAGGGAAACCATGGATATTTTTTCTATTTTGCTTCACTCTATGATAATGCAATTGAGTTTTAGATGGCTAATGAAGTAGGGGGGCATGTGGTTAAACCATAATTTAGTGATTTTTTTGTTACACCATGTCATTAAACAGGTTGTTTCTATTGTTTAGTGTATGGTGGTTTAGTGTATGATGGTTTTGTTACATTTTCACTTTTATTAACAGAGTTTGTTTATTCAAAGTTTTTGTGTGTATTTATTATCATCGCAATGTTTTTTCAAGTTAATTGGTTTGATACTTTTCAATCTTTATATGTTTTTATAGTTTCAATTCTGAAACAATTTGCATTATATTATATTATATCAATGTATTTTTAAACAAATAATTCCCAAACAAATATAAGTAAGCACTCTCACCCCTAAGCTATTATGTCTTCTACTTCATTCTATCCATTGAAAATCTAGAACACGACGTAAATTAAATTTTGTTTATCTTAATTGCCTTGATTTCATTTAAGATTAAGATTAATATTGAATTTGACATTATATATAATATGAATGGAGGGCATGTGTGTGTGTGTGTTTCCTTCTAGAAGGTCATATGTTCAAATCTAGAGGGGGTAGAGTATGTACATCTCTGTAGACTTTAGTAGTCAAATTTATGCACTGAGGGGGTCCCTTGTCTCGCAAACAAAGGGGTCTCATACACCAATTTGGTGTAGGTGGATGGGGTTCCTTGTCCTACAAACAAAGGGGTTTCATACACCAATTTGGTGTTGGCTTCTACATTTTTTTACTTTTGTTGGCCATTATCACCAGAATCAAGGAAATCAATTAGTGGTGAAATCACAATTTTACATTGTTTAAATGGCGTTTTTAAGTGCATAAATGAATTCAACACCCTCAAAAACCTCTAGGGAATGCAAAATATGTAATCTCAACCATTGAAATTTGCAATTTCATCCATCCATGTTACCTTTTTACCATATTTTAGACAAAACTTGTCAAAAAAACAAGTGGGAATAAAAAATTAAAAAAGTAGAATATTTAGACTAAGGCAATGTTTGGCTTGAGCTTGGACGTGACCTTAAAATTAGATTATTATTATTATTATTGTGAAATTAACTATACATTTATGATCCAAATATTGTATCATGTTTACTAGATACCTTTACATATATATAATAAACATTATTTAGAATTAAAATGAGTAAAATTTATAATTATCTATGTTAATTGTATATTTAACATGGGAAAGATTTTTTTAATCAAACTACCATATAAATCAATGATTTTTTAATCAAACTACCACTAAAATCAATAAGCTCTAACATTATATATATATATATATATATATATATATATATATATATAGTTGTGGAACCATTTCTTCTTTACAAGAATATTAAAATGAAGGGAAAGTGTAACCATCAATGGGAATCATTATTGATATTTCAATTAAAAGTAAATGAAATATCTTCTTATGAGCTCCATCTTAAAACAATCCATTTAATCGTCCAATTATAAGAATTATTATATATTATTTAATTTTAATATGAAAAAAAATTATAAGTATATATATATATAACTGGAGGCTTATGGTTGGGAGTCCTAGTCGCAGATGTCTGCTTTTGTATCTTTCTCCTGCTGCGATTTTTCTCATTAGTCAAACACATATGTCAACTTTCCTTTGGTTGTTCTTGGCTCCTCGTGCGGTGGCTTCGTTGTCTTCATTTTTTCTCGCAGATCACACCCCAACTTGATGCAAGTTCAGCTGGCGGCCGATCCTTCCATGCAAATTGGCTCGAGCATTCGACTCACAACCTCTATTTGTTTGGTCATTTCGTTGGTGTTAGCTTTGTGAGTGGATCCGTTTTTGGTTTCGAGTTGAAGTCTTGCTTATGGGTGCTCTTGCGAGGGTGATGCCTAGGTTTTCTCAGATCTCAACAGGTTTCTAGAGGTCCTTGCTTTATTTTGGTTTCATTTGAGGTTCCTCCATCCTGGGTTCTTCACTTGTCTGTGGTTTGATGTATGCTCAAATCGGGGTCCCTCTGCTTGGTGGTTGTTGATGTATTTTTTCTATCTAGCTTGGCCAGGACAAAACTTTGAGGTCCCATCCCATGCGATGTGTGGTTCCACACCTTGAGGTCCATGGAGTGCACATGCAATTCATGGTCTTACTCATTGTTGGTTGGGGTCTTCATTGACATTACTGCTTTCTAGTTCTATTGATGTGAAGGTTTACATACCTTGACCCGGTCCATTCAATTCAATTAGGGTTTTGTTTTGGATTGTAACAATAGAGCCATTATGTGACAAGCCTCTTGTAAATCGGCTTCCTCGGGCCTATTAGGGCTCTCTATCAACTCCATCTCTTTCCTCGCTCTACATTTTAATTTGTAAAGTTTATAGAGGTACTAACCCACCCCATGGATTTGAACTTGTAACCTCTTGTGAGGAAACACATATTCTTAACCATTAGGCCCACTCGGGGATGTATTATATATATATATATATATATATATATATATATATATATATATATATATATATATATATATATATATATATATATATATAGACTAGTAAAGTGTATATAGGTATACATATCCTACTCTTTGATTTGAACTTGTGATTTTTTAGGAGGAAACAAGTTATTAATCATTAAGCCCACTCAAATTGTATATGACATAAAAATGTATAATAGTCACAGATTACCTAATAGAATCAATAGAATTGTTGACATGTTTATTAAATCAACTACTTTGTAAATAAAATCCTAGGGATAAGGTGGGCGGGATTTCTGGAAACCCTTACCGCCTTTACCAAAACCATGAGAACTATGGGAAGTATCTTACATCTTTGGGAAGGTTCAATTATCTACCATTTGATTAAAACAAGTAATCATATTTGTACGCCATATCAAAATGTTGGTAATTCTTCACGTGGAGGGCAAGATATTGGTTGACCACTCCCGCAATAAAGCTACCAGTTGGATGAATAAACGAAGGAGCGAGCAATCAACAGTTCATCGGTGAATTCCTTTGAGAAGCGACCTTATGGATCTTTGGATGTGGAGCAATCAGATGGCTGAGCGGCTTTTTTTTTTTCCAATGGAATCTTTTCCCAAAAGGAAAACCCCACAACCCATTTCCTCAAATTGTGACCAACTTCAAGTCCAAACCAAATACATGGAGGGACTTTCTCTTTCATTTCTCACTAATATTCAACATCACTAATATTAACAAAAATTTACAATGTTGTTCTTTAAAATATGCAGTATTCTATCTATGAAATGAAATGGAATATTTATGACAATTTAAATTATTCAATGTTATTTGGTTTATGAAATTTAGTAACTTTGCATAATATAAAAGAGATACTAAAAAAATTTAGACATTCAAAAGTTACATCTATAGATAAAATTTTATAAGTATTATGCAGAGATAATATATATTCTCCAAAATCCTACATATAAATAAAAGGTTTTTTCTTTTTTCATTTAATTTATCCCTAGGTTTTACTTATAAAATAAGTACCATATTTTTATATAGTTGAATCAATGACACTTTTTTTTACAATCAGAATAGAAAAATACACCTTTATCATTCCTTTGGTGTTGATGACACATTCAACTTCCTCTGAATATATCTCTATTCCTAATAGACAATTCTTGGAACAAAAATGTAACATGTTTTTTCAAAAGTGATTAAGCATATATGAGTAACATTTTCATTTAATTAGATGTATGTTAACTTAAAACAAAGTTTAATGCACAATATCATAGTTTTATCTAAATTCCCAATTGTTTCTATGGCACAACTATTGTATTTCCTAGCTACAATTCTCTTTTGAAACAAGTCAAAGTCCCTCCACCAAGATTGATGATCCTACTTATGAGTTTCATCTATATTTGGGTCTTGATCACAAATTTACACAGATCTCTCATGGAAACCAAGGCTTAGAACCCTAACTGTCTTATATATCTACATATCTAAAATTTGTAACCATATACATAGGCTGTGTAGGAGCAACATAGGGCACTTGTTTGTTTATTCTATTCAACAAGAAGGAGGAAGAGGCCAAGGCAATCAATACAAAGGTTGAAGTTGTTGATCACTAGGATGTTGTGATCACTTGTTGCAAATGATTAAGCTATTGGGATAATTCCAACACCTAGGTTTTCAAGTGGTGATTCTCTTCCAAGGTAGGGTTGTAACACTGAGTGAGTATGTTGAAATTGCTAAGTATTTGTAGGTTCTCACCTCTCATGTGCGTCACCTGAGCATGAAGCTTGTCTAGATGCTTTTTTTTTCTCACATCATTACATCTAGGGGCATCTGGAGGTAGGAGCATCTTCGATGGAAAACTGAAAGCACATGCAGAGGATGAACAATAGTTAGTTGCTAGTTGGGATGCATCAATAAAAGATGCATGCTTGGCTGGATTCTCTAATGGTTCAAGTATGGGACTTGGTTGAGGAACGAGGTTGTATTCGGGACTAGTTTCACATCAATGATACCTTATATCTTTATGCATTTATTTTGTTTTTTAAATTTTAAAATAACCACTAACTTGTTTACATAGCATATTCGGTGAATTATTTGAAATTGGTTAATAATGTATCCATTAGATAATGATTCAAAATTAAGCTTTAAAGCACTTCTTTATATGAAGTTACTGTTTGAATCTCTCTTTTACCCTGTGTGTAGATATGGGGATTATAATGATAACAATAACATGACCCCATTTCATGCCAGTACTACTAATTGTTGATTCCACTAGTCACAAAAAAAAAATTGAACTTGAAAACCTAATGTGAGAAAAAGACTCTTCTTCCATTAAAAAATCAAGTCATTTATAAAACTAAAGAAATTAAATTACGTTTAGTATATATCACTCACTTACCATCCTTTTTTAGTTGAACTTAAATCAAATATTTTATTGAACTTAACAATAATGTTATATACTATATCAAAATCATTCATTAAAGTAAACAAAATGAAAGCTTGATATAAAGAATCTTAAACTAGTGCACTAAGTCAAAGAGTCATCAATGTGCTGCAAAAAATCATAATTCTACAATCATAACAAGTGATTTAAACATCTCAATAACATTTATAAACTTTTCACTTTCACTTGTTTACTATTTGATTATAGAGAATATGTGTATGTGACAAAAGGTACAAGTGGTTTAAGCATCTCAATAACATTTACAAATTTTCCACTTTCACTGGTTTACTATTTGATTCTAGAGAATATGTGTATGTGACAAAAGGTTATTGAGATTGAATGAAAGGTGTCCAATAACCAATATAATAATAATAATGAAATTTTGAAATTTTCAAAATTTAATTGAATTCAAATCTAAATTTTTAAAATAAAGATTTATTTTTTCAAATCAATAAAATTAATTTATAAAATAAAATTAAGTTTTCGAATAAAAAATAATATAAAAATCTATTACATTTAATATCACATTACTAAATAATGTTAACCCAATCATCTAGTTGAATTAATAAATATTAAAAATAAAAAAAATATTAATAATCTTACATTTAATATCACATTACTAAATACATAATGTTTACCCAGTCACCTAATCGAATTAATAAATTTTAAAACAAAGGAAATGTTAATAATCTTACCAAGTCGATAACTTTGTAAATAAAATATAAATAGATGCTAGATGGGATCCGGTAAGGGAAACATGTTAAGGATAAGGTGGGCAGGGTTTTGGAAACCCCTCTGCCTTTACCAAACCATTGGTAATTGGACAAGTCCCTACCCACTGTGGAAAAACAGACCCTTTTTCGTACAGTGATAGAGTGGCTACCGTGTTTTGTTTTCAGTTGAAAAACCACACTTCAACCAACCAAAACCACCCACAGACAAAAGCAAAACCAACCAACCAACCAAAACCGCCCACAGACAAATGCAAAACCAACCAGGGGAACCACATGGGCTGATATTGGATTGGATTTAATTCCTGTGGACACCGCCCGTTGAATGAATGCACATTTATTTATTTATTTTATTGGTTTTGGTTTAATACCATCTTTTATTCTCTTGTCACTTATGGATAACCTCAGCACTTATAAATACTACGTTGGTTAGTTTTTTTTATGAAATGGTTTTTTTCATGAAATTTGGTGATATAAATTTATACGAATCATTATTTTTTGTTTTTCAAAATTTTTCTGAATGCAGAAATAGATTTAACATGTTGAAAAACTCCCAAAATATTCAGGTTTTACAAAAATAATCACTTAAATATAAGAATCCAACAATTATAGACAAATATCTTTGAAAAAAATCTTCATTTAATAGAATCTTTAACATACTGCTATAAATACACATAAGAAATCAATCGTTTCAATCCATTCAACTCAACCGCAGTGCATTCTCGGTCTGCAAGTCACACTAAATCTAAATCTAAATCTAAAGAAAGATGACTTCGATATCTAAATCTAAATCTAAATCTAATTTTTGTTTGCCATCCAAATCTAAATCTAAAGAAAGATGACTTCGATATCAAAGAGAGCTTGTTGTATGGCGGCTGTGGGAGCCATCCAGGGTTTCATAATCTTCACAGATTAGCGGTCCTTCAATTTCAAGAATCTACTAATAATGCCCAATTTATTACCTAATTCTCCTATTCCATTTTGGATTGTTTCTGCCACAGCAGCAGCAAAATCAAAGAAAGAAGAATCAAAGGATGAGTCGTTGAATTCTCATCTTCGAGAAGCAGCAGCAAAATCAAAGAAAGAAGAATCAAAGGATGAGTCGTTGAGATTCGTGATGTATCTTAGCTGTTGGTCTCCAAACTGAAATTGAAATACAATTCAGTTCGGTCACGATAGAGAGGGCTAAGGAGAGGGATCGATCACCGATACCATACAAATTGTATATTATGAATGTCTTTTTGTAATGAATGAATGGATGAAATTAATTTTACGGGCTCTTCAAAATCAATTACAGAAAAATATTGCGATAATGTTTATGGTCCCTTTTTCTCTCATGCTCTGGTTTGTTGACCCTATCATTTCGTTTCATTTCACCATTAATTTACCTGGGAAATTCACAGGTTTCTGTAACATCTTTCATCTGAACTTCTACAAATATGGCAACCCCCCAGGCGGTAGCGGGTAACAATTTTTTGATCTTATAATTAATGTTGTGTACCTGATGTTTCAATTTCTTTATCTCACATACGAGGTCATATATTTTATCCACCATGGTCAATTTGACTGTTGCTTCCATTGCCCTATGTTCCTCGAGCATTTGGAATGTGTTTTGAATCTTTTGCCTAGAATGCCAAACTGGTGCATGCAGATCGGTGGGAAAACTTTTTTTGTTTTGAGTCGTGGGAGTTTACAAATTCCAGTTGCATGAATAGATTTACACCGAAGGCATGTTTAAAGGAGGACTTTTGCTCAAAATTTGGTCGTCCAAACCACCGGGTTTGGAAAACCATTTTTTAATCTGCATGTCCTTTCAAACCTGCAGTTTGTCATTGTCGTGGTCTCTGCCCATCAGTCATTACCTGTACGAAATTTCTCGCCACTAATTCAATATGTTCATACAACTCGAAAGATCATGACCCAGCCATCCAGAGTTTTGTTGTACCAGTTTCACTTCAACTGTGATTAAGACAAACAGAGGTCACTCTTGAAAAATCTACTTCCAACTCTTATCACAACAATCTTGAGCACTCACACATTTTGATCATCGATCGATTTATTTGAGCTCTCCAGTAGAAATGGCGGTCACAAGGCAAACTCTTTCCGTCCTCGAGAGGGCACAACCATTATCCCTAAATCTGGTGGCCTCAAGGCGCAACACTCTGAAAACAAAACAGTGGCAAATATACATATGGAATCGACTTAACAAAGAAAACAGTAGCAAAAATACAAATGGACTCGGAAACTAATTGAATTGTAATCGCAAGCAGGCATAGAATTTGACGGCCTACAACCCGTCTTTAGTTCCCGAACCCGTATTTTATACGTAAATATGAAATCCACAGCACGTCATTGTTGACCGGTATCAAAACTCCGATCCTGTTAAATAAGCTATAGGATATATGGTAGAGGCCCTAAATAAGCTATAGGTTATACGTTGAATCGTAACTGGTTGAAGTTTGAAGAAATAAATGAGTACTTATGGGTGGGTAGACACTGTCCATCACTAGAAGTTTGATGAAGCAATAAATAAATGACATTAATTGTAATTTTTCTCACACTCTAACATATTTGGATTTCAAATGAATTAATAAATAAATGATACTAGCTCAGCTCTTTTCCCTTCCTTATTTATCAATATTTAACTCTGCTTTGAAAATCTTCCCAAAACAATAAAGTAACAAGTGGACTCTAACTTTTATAAATATAAAAGATTTCAGACAAAAAAACTCTGAGTAACAGTGTATCATGATTAATGACAATGTGTGAGTCACTATGGACTCTCATGAGTTTGATTTTGATAACTCGTCTTCAAAGACAACTATATCTTTGTTTTGATAGGGCTTGGGGGTGTTTAATTAAGCATTGGCTTATTGCTTGTTGCATAGAGAATAGGAACTAAATAGACACTTATGAATTTTTATAAAACATAGAATAACAGGAATGAAAAACAAATGGTTGTCATCAAATTTTCACTTGACAATCTGGTTAAATTTGAAATTCACAAGTTTGTAAAAGATAACAAAGTCAAATGTCTCCTAAAACTGGGTTTAGAAATGTTTGTCATCCTTAGAAATCATATTGTACTTACTGTTTGCATAGATGTGACAGGGAAAATAAAATCAAAATTAAATTCATTCAGGTCGGACATATGATTAGAAAGTGGTATTTTCCCTTGATATTGTAAATATTGTAAATTTAATGATAATTGTTGTAATTTTTTTTCTTTTAATTATATAATTTTATTTTTTTTATATAAATTTTTTTGTAATTTGTATTATTCAACCAAAACTTGACATGCGTATTTTTACACTTTTTCAAAATCCATTGCATTACTCAGTTATAAGGGATGAGGAATATAAGTATTTTTAAAATATCCAAGCAAGCTTCCTCTAACCTCAACATGATTTTCTTTCAAACTTACACTTTCTCTTAATTTCATTATGTGATTATAATGTTGGTGGTCTGGGAAAAAATAGTCAGTGAGTGTGGTGAATAGATTCTTGAGTTGCAACATGATTTTAAAAGAGTATTACAATAGGATGCTTCAAAATTAACACAAAGTGTACGAGCCTTGCCTCTTCTCCCAAGGAAGGTAATGTTGCACTCAATTATTATTATCATTTCCTCATGGAATTTTAGTTATTTTTATCTGAAAGTAGCGCTGAATTTATGACTTTATTCTACGAGGTTCGACATAATCAATCATGAATAATTGGTGATACTTGCCCACACTCTCAATATAGAGAGGTCGCGAGTTCAAGACTTGTGTCTCTCGGGTTGCGGTTTAGCACCCTTACCATCCACGAACGTGGGCGAGTTTGATTAACCACACGAGAAGAAGAAAGTGTTGAAAAACGTAGTACTTTACAGTACCCGACATATTTAAATATACAGCCCCATGGGATAGAACTCCATTGTTCCCTAAATTTAGAAAAAAGATTAATAACAATATATTTTTATTGTCATAAAGGGTTAGTTAAACTTTAAATTTAAGATGTACATAAACTTTAGTTGACGTCTCTATTGTAAAATTTTAAGGATATTATAAGGTAGATGATTTTATTTACCAGCATAGATCCATCTTAACCCAGGATCTATCAAGAGTCAAGCTCTTGAGGTGCAAACTTTTTTTAGAGTGAAAAATTTGAGGAAAGGTTAAAGGTTTGCAACTGCAAAAAATTGATCCTTGTCTGGGCTTCATGGATCTAGGGTTAAGATGGATCTATGTTGGTTCGAGACGTGGACGGTCACACAAATTTTGTAGATAAACAACAATATGTATATCTATATGTCTAAGATTAATCTTATCATTTGAAATGTATTCACTCATTTTGTTGAGAATATAGAGAGAATGAATCAAACGTATACTTAATGAGTTACACGGGGAATGTGCTCAATATAAAAAGTAACAATGTAGAATGATGAAAACTGTGATAATAATAAAAATGTAGTAATTTACAAATATTTATATAGCAATCAATCTCAATCTTTCTTCTTTTTCTTTTGCTTTTCTAGGTTGAGTACTTTTTTCACATTTTATATATCTTAATATCATAATTTTTTTAATGTGAAAATACTAATAGATAAACCACACATAACCAAACAAAGTGCATGAATTCACCTTATAATATCTCTTTTTAAATTCCCCGGATGGGGTGTCACCGCAAAAATAGTGCCCACAGCCCTAGCCGACATACACTTGGCACCTTCTACCCATGTGCCTTGTCACCTCCACATCATCACCGACTATTTATGAGGGAAGTTAACTCATGACAGTTCATTCACTGGGAAGAGTACCTGCACCAGATCCTCCACACAAGCGACGTAATGATGATGGGATGGAACTCCAACATGACTCGTCATGCAAGCAGGCTCCTCTGGCTATATCTCTCGATGTTGGGTTATCCCATTCATTATCACCTTTTGGCTCCTGCACTTATGAGCTTGTGCCCATTCTTACAGTCCCTTCTCCATTGTGTCCCTCCTGCCTCTCTGAATTTTCTTTCCCTCTCCTCTCCTCTTCATCCTCCTGATGTCGAGGAAAAGAGGCAAATTGAAGCAAGGGGGTGTCTGGTATAATACTCAGGGGTGTGGTCGTTGCCATAAAACAGACCTGCAACTCCCCTTTGCTCACTCTTCCACCTTGGACCTTCCTCCTTTTCCCTCCCCCTAGGCTTGTAGGATCGAATGGTTTGACAATATGGAAAATTCGCTTGGTTACGCACCTTAACTCAATGAGGAAGCACCTTCGAACAAGCTTCCACCTTCCAGCACAACCACCCCTTCGAAAATTCCTCCTAGTCACTCTCCCTCCTCCTGTGAATCTCCTTCCTCTCTGCCTTCACCTACACCTCCGCTTTAGCCCCCCTGTGTACACTGTGATGAACACATGGAGCTTCAGAGTGAAATTGCTATCATTCAGGACCTAGTCTTTGAGGTTTGGTGCAACTTGGCGGATTTTTTGTTCAAATACGAGCTGCGGGAACAATGAGAGGAGCGCCTTGAGGTGTTGATTTCAGCTTTACTTCACTTGACGCTAGCTCCAAGGATAATGGCCCCGTCCAGGGTGCCAATGACAAATGCGGGAGGGAAGAAGACCCAACTAGACTCGGGTTCAAAGTGATGACTGGTGTCTCAGGTTCATAATCTAGTTTTTTCTAATGGCGTTCTGGATATCCTCTTTTGTTTCATCCCTACGCGGCTTAATAGTTTTCAAGCATAGCTCTTTGCCTATATATTTGGATATAGACTATGATAGGCACTTAGTTTTTAAACTGTGTTATGGATTGATAGATGGTTGCATTGGTTTCCCACCTGGGCGATGCAACCACCTCACTACATGTTTACGTTGACAGATGTATATTTTTTGACTATGCAAGGTCCTTGTAATACAAATCTCTAACTTACAAAAATAAAATGTTAGTTTTCAAAAAAAAATTCATTGCATTATTGCTAAATTCATTTCACTTGATAATTAGTTGTATCTTATAGTTGAATTCAATATAGAGGATCAATTTCCTTCGTATCATTTCTTCAATTAATTAATGCATTGAATCATGTTTCGTGGTATTATAAGTGAAATCAATTGCTTCATTCCTCTGAAAAAGTATTTGAAAATCTAGAAGGATTTCCTTCCATTGAATTTATTTCCTCCTATTGATTTTATGAAAGGGTCATTGCCAAAGTCTAGAACTTATCTAGTCAACCCAAATGAAATTATAGAAATTGAAAGGTAGATCAATAAGTACCTTCAACTTGTAATATCTGTTTTGAAATTTGTTTTCACCCTAAATTCATTTCACTTGATGATTTGTTGTATCTCACCCACCATTGAAATCAACATAGAGGATTAATTTCCTTTGTATCATTTCTTTAATTAATTAATGCACCGAGTCCATTTTCATAGTATTATCACTGAAATCAATGCACCTTATTATTTAATGTTATATTATTATCACCGAGATCAATGCACCCTAAAGTTTTATGTTATATCACCGAAATCAATGCACTCTATTGTTTTATGTTATATCTTTTTGAATTAAATCAAGGCAACTAATTGCTTTAAATTATTTATCATTATGTTAATTTCTTCAATTAATTAATACACCAAATCATTTTTATTTAATTAATTAATACAACGACTAATTTAACTCTCCATTGATTTTATGACAGAGTCCTTGCCAAAGTCTAGAACGCATCTAGTCAACCCAAACTAAACTATAGAAATTGAAAGGTAGATCATTAAATTGCTATATGAGAGTCATACTTTGGGAAGCACCTTTAACTTATAATATTTGTTTTGAAAATTGTTTTCATTCTAAATTCATTTCACTTGATCATTTTTTGTATCTCACACTTGAAATCAATATATAGAATTAATTCCCTTCCTATCTTAATATTATAATTGTTTTGATGTGCAAATATTAATAGATAAATCACATATAATGAAACAAAGTACATGGCTAATACTAATAGATAACATGTTTTCACTAAGTTGTTGTTGAATTCATTTCACTTTGATTTGTTGTATCTCACATTTGAAATCAATATAGAGGATTAATTTCCTTCTTATCATTTCTTCAATTAATTAATGCATTGAATCATTTTCCGTAGTATTATCATTGAAATCAATGCACCTTATTGTCTTATGTTATATCATTGTTAAAATGAATACAACTACTTGATTACACTAAATCCTTTTTTGTTGTATCATCACTTAGATAAATGCAACTAATTTCTCTAAATAATTTATGATTATGTTAATTTTCTTCGTATTATTTCTTCAATTAATTAACACACTGAATCATTTTTCATAGTATTATCACTGAAATCAATGCTCCTATTTTTCTAAATAGTAAATAATAATAGATAAATCACACAGAATCAAACAAAGTACATGACTTCAACCTATACTATCTATTTTTGAAATTATATTATTCTTTTAGGACGAACACATGTCATTTCTTCAATTAATTAATGCAATGAATCAGTTTTCATAGTATTATCACTGAAATCAATGCACCCTATTGTTTTATGTTATATCACTATCATTGAAATTAATGCACCCTTCAGTCCTAAAAGTGTATTTGAAAGTCTAGAAGTATTACCTCCACAACAACTAATTTAAGGCTCCATTGCATTTATGAGGCTCCTTGCCAAAGTCCAGAACTTATCAACTTGACCCAAAAGAAAGTATAGAAATAATGTGAAGCACCTTCAACTTATAATATCTATTTTGAAATTTGTTTTCACGTTAAATTTGTTTCACTTGATGATTTGTTGTATCTCACCTTTGAAATCAATATAGAAAATTAAATTCTTTCGTATCATTGCTTCAATTAATTAGTGCAGTCAATTTTCATAGTATTATCACTGAAATCAAAGAACTTTATTGTTTTATGTAATATTATTATCACTGAAATCAATGCATCTAATTCCTCTAAATCATTTATCATTGTGTTATTTTTCTTTGTATCATTTCTTCAATTAATTAATACACTTGAATCATTTTTCATAGTATTATCACTAAAATCATTACTCGTATTTCTCTAAATAGTAAATAGTAATAGTAAATAGAAATATACTAAATTAAATAGTAATACTAAATACTAAATACTAAAATAATAGAAGTAATAGTAATATTAAACATAAATAGTAATAATAATATTGAATTTACTAAAGTAATTGAGCTTTTAATTGAGTTTTTAATTAGGACAATTTTAAATTTTTGAAAATTTTGAAATCTTTGAAGTCTAACACCTCACAAGTTCTCTCCCATACTGGGTTGATGCAAAGATGTTTAATTTTCCATTGTAGTGGGTCAACAAATTGTAATTGGGTTAATTCTACTTTTTTCCATCAGAAAAATTACTCAATTATATTAATATATAATGTGTTCTCACAACATGATTACAATCACCATAATGAATCCACTAACATGAATATCTTTCGCCTACAAGTGGTCTCCATCCAACTAGAA
>SNQJ01S0133507.1:34424-54835 GCA_010110895.2 Picea sitchensis
ATATCTACCTAAATTAGCAGAAAATATGAATGTGCCTCACATTTGGCATTTCGACTCCATCAACAAATTTGAAGGGGAGGTCCTATTGGGGAAAGGTAAAATGAGGAGTGTGAAAGGTAATTATTAGATGTTGACATAAATTTAATATATTACACATTTATTAAATTATTCCTTTATTAACAATAACTAATTAATGATATTAAATTGTTATGCTATCATATAGTTTCTCGAGAGTGGGATGCTTTACATATAGTTGACATGGAATGGGACAACACATGTACCTTCTTAATTTTATTCCTTCACTTGATGTGGGCCTTGTCATTCCTAGCCTTGAATTGAAAGTTTCCCCTAGTCTTAGTCGTCACCCTTCATAAATGTTGTCACCCAACGATCATTATAGTAGAAGGTTGGAGGCATGTGGTCATTGGGATCATGAGGCTTTTTAACGCCACAGTAACAAGAGACATTAATTGATCAACTTTGACTAGATTGAAAGGTGCGTGCAATTGAAAATAATAACAACCCAAAACTAAAAGGGATCAATACATCGACTGTCAATGAGAGGTGATCTCACTATGGTATGTAGGAATAGGTCTAGAACCTTCAAAATTACCATTCTCCAATTATCTTATACAAATTTTACAAGGAAATTGTATTAAAACTAGATCGAGCAACAATGACCTGTGAATGTGGCCAACGTTGAAATTTTTTCAAATTGTTTCCAACTGCATTGAAATTTGACATGGATAGACTATTTGCATGCCTTAACGATATGGGAGGGTTTCTGGACTCAAATTTGACTCGCACACCCACTTTCTTCCATCATCAATTCATCATGTAAAGCATAAATCCTAATTTAGTGGAGTCATCGATTTGTTCCCAGTGAATGGATTTGTTGTTGTTGGCATGGAATGGGACAACACATGTACCTTCTTAATTTTCTTCCTTCACTTGATGTGGGCTTGGTCATTCCTAGCCTTGAATTGAAAGTTTCCCCTAGTCTTAGTCATCACCCTTCATAAATGTTGTCACCCAACGATCATTATATCAGAAGGTTGGAGGCATGTGGTCATTGGGATCATGAGGCTTTTTAACCCCACAGTAACAAGAGACATTAATTGATCAACTTTGACTAGATTGAAAGGTGTGTGCAATTGAAAATACTAACAACTCAAAACTAAAATGGATCAATACAACGAATGTCAATGAGAGGTGATCTCACCGCGGTGTGTAGGAATAGGCCTAACACCTTCAAAATTATCATTCTCCAATTATCTTATACAAATTTTACAAGGAAATTGTACTAGGACTAGACATGGGCAATAGGGACCAGTGAATGGGGCCAACGTTGAAATATTTTCAAACTGTTTCTGACTGCATTGAAATTTGACATGGATAGACTATTCACATGCCTTAACGATATGGGAGGGTTTCTGGACTCAAATTTGACTCACACGCCCACTTTCTTCCATCATCAATTCATCATGTAAAGCATAAATACTAATTTAGTGGAGTCATCGATTTGTTCCCAGTGAATGGATTCGTTGTTGTTGACATGGAATGGGACAACACATGTACCTTCTTAATTTTCTTCCTTCACTTGATGTGGGCCTGGTCATTCCTAGCCTTGAATTGAAAGTTGCCCCTAGTCTTAGTCGTCACCCTTCATAAATGTTGTCACCCAATGAACATTATATCAAAAGGTTGGAGGCATGTGGTCATTGGGATCATGAGGCTTTTTAACCCCACAGTAACAAGAAACATTATTTGATCAACTTTGACTAGATTGAAAGGTGCGTGCAATTGAAAATACTAACAACCCAAAACTAAAAGGGATCAATACATCAACTGTCAATGAGAAGTGATCTCGCCATGGTGTGTAGGAATAGGCCTAAGACCTTCAAATTATCATTCTGCAATTATCTTATCCAATTTTACAAGGAAATTGTACTAGGACTAGACACGGGCAACAGTGACCTTTGAATGGGGCCAACGTTGAAATTTTTTCAAACTGTTTCTGACTTTATTGAAATTTGACATGGATAGACTATTCACATGCCTTAACGATATGGGAGGGTTTCTTGACTCAAACTTGACTCACACGCTCACTTTATTCCATCATCAATTCATCATGTAAAGCATAAACCCTAATTTAATGGAGTCATCGATTTGTTCCCAGTGAATGGATGCTTTGTTGTTGACATGGAATGGGACAACACATGTACCTTCTTAATTTTATTCCTTCACTTGATGTGGGCCTGGTCATTCCCAACCTTGAATTGAAAGTTGCTCCTAGTCTTAGTCATCACCCTTCATGACAATTGTCACCCAACGATCATTAGATCACAAGGTTAGAGGCATATGGGCAGTGGGATCATGAGGCTTTATAACCCTATAGTAATAAGAGACATTAATTGAACTTTGAATAGATTGAAAGGTGTGTGCAATTGAAAATACTAACAACCCAAAACTAAAGGGGATCAATACAAAGACTGTCAATGAGAGGTGATCTGGACATGGTGTGTAGGAATAGGCCCAACACCTTCAAAATTATCATTCTCCAAATATCTTATACAAATTTTAGTAAGTCCTATGTACTAGGACTAGACACGGGCAACAGTGGCCTGTGAATGGGGCCAACGTTGAAATTTTTTCAAACTGTTTCTGAATGCATTGAAATTTGACATGGATAGACTATACGCATTCCTTAATGAAATGGGAGGGTTTCTGGATTCAAATTTGACTCACAAACCCACTTTCTTCCATCATCAATTCATCATGTAAACCATCAACCCTAATTTAGTGGAGTAATCGATTTGTCAGGTTTTAGTGTTCCCAGTGAATGGATGCATTGTTGTTGACATGGAATGGGACAACACATGTACCTTCTTAATTTTCTTCCTTCACTTGATGTGGGCCTGGTCATTCATAGCCTTGAATTAAAAGTTGTCCCTAGTCTTAGTCATCACCCTTCATGAAAGTTGTCACCCTACGATCATTAGATCACAAGGTCATTAGTCATCTCCAAGTATCTTCCTTAGAAGCATATTCTAGGTCACTTAACCCACTTCTAGGTCACTTAACCCATTTCTAGGTCACTTAACCTATTTTCCTCATTTTTAGGGTTAACCACTTTCAATAATTATAAATTTCTCCATTAATTTATCATTTAAATATTCTTCCTTGACTTTGTCACTTTTCTTTACCATTTAAATAATAATTTCTTCTTTTCAAGCTTCTTTGACTTCTTTGACCTTTTGGGGCTTCAAGCCTACATATGAGGGTCCTCCAACTTCGTAAGACCATAAATCTCAAACAATGAGGAGTTATGTGACGTTCCACATACCACCAGAAATGGAATGACAACCAATATCCATCTAGGATAGTTCTACTAACAAATTCATTGATCTTAATCTCATTATTCCACATATAAGCATAACAATACTTCAAGGATAACTCAACCACAAAGAGTCTTCCTGTGAGGGATTTGGCCATAAGGGGACCACTTTGGAGTTCATCCATTTGTACACCTTATCAACCATGATAAGACAATAAAGAGTCATATGTACATCAATCCAATAATGCATCATATACCAATGAAACCACATCGATCCATCTTCATATATGCATCATGTATCAATGAAAACTATGATAAGACATGTATACATCAAACCTTTGGCCTTTGAAATCATTCAATCAACCTTTGGCATCAATCAATTACTTTAAATCAATCAATCAATCAATCATTCTTTGGCATCAATCAATCACTTGACATCAATCAATCACTTGACATCAATCCTTTGACATCAATTAATTAAAATTTGGCATTAATGACAACATGATCCAACATAGTACCCAAGGAAAAAAGTTGTTATAAGGATTCATCTAATAGTACCTATAGTTTATGTAAAACCTAATTAGGAGGAACATCCCTGATCCTAAACAAATCCCTCCTTCCATTTTGTGGAAATTATTCTTTAATTGGACCCCGTGCAGAGTGACTTCTGAATGGGGCCAATGTTTATATTTTTTCAGTTTGTGCTTGTATGCACTGAAATTTGGCATGGTTATAGTAGATGCATGCATTGATGGTATGGGAGGGTTTCGAGACTCAAACACGAATCACAAAAACANGGCCCTCAAGAGCCTCTCGATTCTACCTCTATAAAGAGCCTATGAGTGACCTTCAACAAAGGAAAAAATGAGTTCCTTTGTTTGACATGTTGTCTACTCCATTGTCTTCCTTTCCCCCAAAGAAATTCTAATGAATAAATTTCCCATGCACCTTATGTCCATATATATGAGTTAAATTCCCATTTTGAAATAGGCCACTTACATCATAGAACATTGGGTAGTCATGCCAAAGGCTCCAATCAATCGGTCATTTTTGTCATGCTTTCCCTGGGTACATATAACATTGTTAAGGATATTTGGTCACGATGAGACACATGAATTGTAATTACAAGGATGATTATAGGCCCAACTTCAAATATTGAGCACAACAAGAATGATCCTTGGGGCCTAAGCCATGAATTGACAATGAAGAACTAAGGATTTGGTCCCTAATACATGATTCATGGGCCCTAATTGTGGATACACATGGCCTATTTTTGGAGTTACAAGGATTGATTGTATCTTTAGGGCCTAAAATGGATCCATATTTCCTAATTAAGTACATTTGTGGCCTAATTCTGGATCTACAACACATGACTAGGTATATATAGAGCATAATTAGGGAATTAAAGGGCCTTGTTTGTTTTCCTCCTAGTTTTCTTTGGGATTCTTTCTTCTTCTACTTCATCCTCCTCTTATTGTTGGTGTTTCTTTTTCCAATTAAAAACTACATAGGGTTGAGATAAAACGCTATATGGGAGTGAACTGTTTTTGGCATGCAAGGCCATAGGGGGTACAAGGGTTGATTCAAGATTTTGGGTTTCCATAGGAATCAAAAGAGGTTCAATTAAGGGAGGCACAAAGAATTGATGAGTAAGGAAGGGAGGAGGAGGATAGAATATAATGCTTCTTTTTATGCATTTTTTTTCAATCATAGGTTTTCCCCATCTAATTGTTTTCCCCATATATGAAGGTATACATACCCTACCCCCCTCTGTATTTGAACCTATGAACTCCAAGTAGTATACACATATTCAAGGGTTAGGCATGTCAAGGTTCATAGGGATCAATGGGTACACAATGTCTAGGACCATAATTATTAATGGTCATAGCACATTAGTGGCTTAATGGTTAGTGGTCATAATGCCTTAGGGGTTAACATGATTGTTTGGGTCATAATGTCTGAGGGGGTGATTGGGTTAGGGGAGACCATTTAATTCAAGGTTCATGGATATTTGGGGTTATACTATGTCCAAGGAGGGTTATAGTGATCGATATTTTATACCATGACATGATACTTTAATGCCAAAGATATTGTTGACCATAAATGACATATTAACTAACCTCATACTTTTCTAAATGCATCATAATAATAATCTGAAATAAATAAATAGGGTGAATTAAGAGATCAAGGGTTATAAGGGTTAAGAGTCATAGTCTATTAGAAGGGTCAATCTATTATGATGTTACTATGTTCAGAACCATAATGTATTCATATTTTAGTGTGTTTGAGGTCACACTATGTTCACTGGGGGCGATTGTTTTAGGAGTCATAGGGATTAGAGGGTATACCATGTTCAAGTTGATAATGATTGGGGGTTATAGAGTAGTTCCTGGAATCCCTTCTTCCCCTCATCACCAAGGATGTATCCATGACTATGCCTAGAAATGAGGATGAAGCCATCCAAAAGGAACAATTGTACAATATTTTTTATTCCCAATTGGGGTATCTCTATATTATCCTTCCTAATGCCCCTCGCTCTTAGTCAGGTGACAAGGATGTATCTGTGACTATATCTCGGGGGCTATGAGTCAGGGATTTTATGTCTCGGGGGATATGAGTTAGGGATTATTAGTCTCAAGGGATATGAGTTAGGGATTATATATATATATATAAAATGTAGCTCACACTCACCATACAAAAAAAACAACATACAAAATCACACTCACCACTACACTCCCGCGCAGATTTGGAGCTCGCAGATTCTTGTGTTGCAGTCAGTGTAGTGAACAGATTCTTGTGTTACAGTATGATTTTAACAGAACATAATAATCAGATGCTTCAAAATTACCACACAAACTATTTAGCGGAGTTGTACGGTTCTTGCGTCTTCTGGGAAAGTAATGTTGCACTCAAATTATTTTCCGATTTCATCATGCCAGTTTATCAGGTTATATTGTAATTGGTTTTAGGTTAATTTGACTTTGATTGATTAGTTTGTAAATTTTTAAATTTTTATTGTAAAATTTTTAACAGTTTAATAAAATTTAAATATTAAATTAAATATTTTAAAAATCAAAAAATAATTTTATAATTTTTAAAATATAATTTTTTATTTTTTTATTTTTTTATTTTTTAATGAATATGATTCATATGAATTGATTATTTTCTTTTGCTTTTAAATAAAATAAAATAAAATAAATAAAATAAAAGAAATAAAATAAAAAAAAAATTTAAAAATAAAATAAAAAATATTCTCCTATTGTTAAGAGTTTTGAAAATCAATAAACATCCGGATACTTAGTACTTTATCATTAAATTTCATCCCCCTCACTACTAAAACAACGTTGTTCACTCTTACTTATGGCATGTAACCCATCCAATTACACGGAGAGTTATCATTCTCTTTCCAATTCCTGAACGAGCCTCATGATCAAATCCGTAATTCAATTCCTCCAAAATCTTTAACCCGTTTAAAAGGTATACTAGTACTTAAATTTAATGATGTGTATGAGTAAAATTTAAGGCATATTTACAGCTTGAGTGGGCCTAATGGTTAAGAACATGTGTTTCCTTCTAAGAGGTCACAAGTTCAAATCCAGAGGGGGGGTAGGGTATGTCAAATTGTTGGGCGGAGGGGGTCCCTTGTCCCACAAACAAGGGGGGTCTCATACACCAATTTGGTGTCTGGCTTGGCCGTGACCTTAAAAAATAGATGATGATGACTATATTTCAACTGGTATTGATTAATTCACTAAATTTACAAGTCATATAATCGGGTAGTAGATTTCCTTTCAGCGATTTGAATCTCCACACATAGAATGTTAGAGGTCTTGTTAGGTGATTAAACCGATATATGAGGAGAAGACATATAATACATATTTATCAAGTTTGAATTTGAATATAGATTTGGTTTTGACAAATAGTTTTGATGAAAATATTTCAATTCTATAAAAATTGGTGAGTATATTGTTTTGTTTTCATTTGCAAAACCACATTTCAACCAACCAAAATCCCCCACAAACAAATGAAAAATCAGCCATCCAAAATATATTGGATTAGATTGTATTTCCATGGACAACCCACGATGGAATGAGTTGTATTTTTATTGTACCAACATATATCCATCTTAACTCTGGATCTATCATGCGCCAAGAGGGATCAAATCCCTCGAGGTGCAAAATTCCTATTAGAGTGAAAAACTTGAGGAAATGTTTGCACCTCGAGGGATTTGATCCCTCTCTGCACATGATAGATTCGAAGTTAAGATGGATCTATGTTGGTTCTGTTGGAGATTTCTATTTCCGACTCACTAGTTTAGTGGGAGTGTACTGGAGCTTTTCTGTACTTTACTATTTCCTACTGAAGCTCACTAGAGTTCTATTTTAGACTTTCTATTTTTAGACCATCACTATTATGCATGCATTCCTAAGAAAAACTCACTGCAACTCACTGCTTCTTCGTTTTTCTTAATTATAGGATGTCATTGCCTATATGAGGTAACACCACTCACTCATTGAATAGATCATAATATACATTGATGCTCATTCTTCATATTGTATCTCTCTTCATTTTCTTGATAAGCTTTGTTTGTGTATGTTATAGCTAGGTCTCTTGTGCAGGTTTCCATGAAACACTGACATGGTATCAGAGCCGAGTTGCTTGGAGCAACCCAGACAAGCCAGAGAAGAGCGAAAGAGGATTTAATTATTGAGTAAACCTAGTTTCCGCCAGAGTCACAACCTATCCCTATCGAAATGTGCGACAATTGGAATTGACACAGTCTATCCATTGCTAGGGTGTGACATTTGCATTCAAACTTATGAAGTTTTATTTTCCAGAAATCGACGTAGCTTATACATATCCAAGGTGTGACATTGTCGCACTGTATTCTTCACCAGGGTGCGACATTTAGTTTTTTGAAATCAACGCAGCCTATCCACAGCTAAGGTGTGACATAGTCGCATTGTATCCTTCACTAGGGTGCGACATTCTCTTAGTCTGCCCATTGTCAGGGTGAGACACTCTAGAAAATTGGTTTTCTACAGTAAAAAAACCATATCTCGAAATCCACAATCTGGGTCGGGCTAAAATTTTGACCAGAGACGTATGATATAGGGATGCTCATGCTCACCGAAAATCTCCAAAATCCACATCGTATTTTAGGAGATATATTTGTTTTTATCATCTCTATAACTTCCATAAAATCGTCAATCATATCTCGGAATCCACGATCTAGATTTTCAAGATCTTTTCAGAATCAATAGCAAGGATGGAGATGATGAAAATTATTCAATCAAGTCTGGTGATAATACTCACACCATACAACTATTTCGAATGGAAGCTGAAGGCCGCATTCCAACTCAAAAGAAAAAGGATTGTACAATTTGACAATGGCAACATAAACAAAACCTACATCAACGCTCGAGAAGACCAGATGGGTGAACCGTAAGGATGAGGCCACATGACTACTTATTGAGTTAGTCTCCACTGATTTATGGTTTCATGTTTCCACATGCAAGGCTCCAAATGAGATCTGGACCACCTTGGAAGGACTCTTTGGAACACAGGATGAGATGCGAGGTCATATGCTTGATTTAGAGTTGAATACCCTAGACCCTAAAATTTTTGAAAACATACAAGATTTCTTTACTAAATTTAAATCTTTGATATTGAACTTGGGTGAATGTGGTATTGACAAGTCTACACTAGAGGAGCAACTTATTCTAACACACTTGGCCAAGCTAGGACCAGAATACGTTGTATATGTCTTCAATTTCCATTCTGGTAGATGTCTTTTGGGAGCAAATTGGAAAATGCCTACAATGGCTCAGTTCATTGAGTATCTCACACAAGAGCAGACAAAACTCATATAGATGGGCCTCATGAAAGATCCCAAAGCACATGCACTCACCATGCATGATGGAAATGGATCATTCAATCAGAAATTGAAGCAGAAATGAAAGGAGCTATTACATCTAGAGTCAAAGAAGGAGGGATATTCAAAACTCTTCAAGGATTCTTCAGGTTCCAAATATTCTTCAAATTCCAAAGGGAAGAAGAAGAAGAAGGGAAAGAAGTGCACATATTGCAATAAATTGAATCATGAAGAATCCACATGCATGAAAAAGTAGATCGATCTTATGACACATGTACTTTAGAAGAATAAACTTGGAGATTTCATTCTTGAAGGAGCCAAGAAGAAGAAGGAAGAAGACCATGCACCTAAGAAGGGTAATCATCATGCTTTGGTTGCAATTAATTCCTCATATGATTCATGGATTATAGATTCTGGCGCATCACATCATATGGTAACTAAAGAGGAAGTTTTTACTTCTTTGAGTTCATGCTCTGGACCTCTTATTCTCATGGGGGATGATACTCTAATAGTAGTTGCAGGAGAGGGAAGAGTGGAACTCCCTAATGGAAGTTTTGAGAATGTTTTACATGTTCCAAATCTTTCTATAAATATGCTCTCACTTTATCAGATCACTCAAACAGGTAAAAGGTTTGAATTTACATCAGATTCAGTTACTGTACTTAACATGCATGACAATTCCATTATTGCAGTTGGTGAGGTAGATCAAAAATCACGGTTGTATAAGTTCACTAAGTTTATTGACTATGAATCATCTTTGTTACTTACCCATGATAATGATAGTAGTAGAGTATGGCATGAGATATTTGGTCATTTAAACTTTAGGTACATGCAACGAATATCCAAGCAAGGAATGGTTAAAGGCTTGCAAGACATTCGCTTTTCTGAAGGGGTTTGCGAAGGATGCAACTTTGGCAAGCATCCTGAAGAGAAGTTTGAAAATGGGAAGGAAATGAGAGCTTCCTCTTCCTTGGAGCTTATTCACAATGATATCATGGGTCCATTTCCACATCCGTCCATTAACAAAGCAAGGTATGTTCTTACATTTATTGATGATTACTCATGGTATACTGGGGTTTATTTTCTCAGGCAAAAGTCTGAAGTTTTTGAGCATCTCAAAGACTTCAAAGCTCTAGTAGAGACACAAACTGGGAAGAAAATCAACATCCTCCGTACAGACAATGGGGGGGAGTATATCAACAAATATGTTTAGAATATTTTTCGTGAAGATGGTATCCAGTTGCAACACACAGTTCCATACACTCCACAACAAAATGGATTTGTTGAAAGAAAGAACAAGTCTCTCAAGGAGATGACCAGTTGCATGTTGCATGCAAGATCACTTCCTTCCAAGCTTTGGGTTGAGGCACTTAACTATGCTTCTTACATAAATAACAGAGCACCTCACAAATCTATTGAGGATAGGACACCTTTTGAGGCTTGGACAAGTGACAAACTAGATGTCACACACTTATGCATCATTGGATATAGAGCATGGGTCCATATTCCTTATGAAAAGAGGAAAGCCTTAGATCCACAGAGCACACCTTGCATCTTTGTGGGATATCCAGATGGTGTGAAGGGGTACAAATTGATTCGTCCCTCTACAAATCGACTCATCATTGAGCGCAGTTTTCAGTTTGAGGAGAGTCCTTTGCATGCACCTCTAGTGCAACATGCATAGAATCTTGTGTTTCCATCAGTTCCAGACATCAGAGATGATGAATCCACACACTCAGATGCTACATATTCAAACACAAATTCAGAGGATTCTATACATGCAGATGAGCAAGTAGTACAACCAAATGAGGATCCAGTGTCAGAGCTTCAGCAAATTCCCAAGTGGGCACAGTCCACACTTCAGGCAGTAGGCAACCTTGCAGGGGATCCATTGGATTCGAGGAGGAATCAATCTCATAATGTGGATCCTTCTCATGTACTTTCATCTTCTGAACCAACGATGCCCATGCATTGCTATATGGTTCAATCTTCTGATCCACATACCTATAGTGGGGTTGTTGGCAATCCACTATGGGAAGCAGCCATGGAGGAGGAGCATGACTCTCTCCTAGAGAATCATACTTGGGATCCAGTTCCACTTCCACCAGGGAGGAAACTTGTCAGATGCAAATGGGTCTATAGGACCAAGAGAGAAGCAAATGGTTAGGTGAGTAGGTACAAGGCCAAATTAGCTGCAAAAGGATTTCAACAAATTCATGGGATAGATTATGATGATACCTTTGCTCCTGTAGCAACTATGGACTCCATTAGCTTGGATCTAGCCATTGCAGCAACTAAAGTATGGGAAGTTCACCAAATGGATGTGAAGAATGATTTCTTCATGGTGACCTTTCAGAGGATATCTACATGGACCAGCCGCAAGGGTTCATTCATAACTCATCTTTAGTATGCAGACTAAAGAAGTCTCTCTATGGCCTCAAGAAGGCACCTAGAGCATGGTATGAAAAGATGGATTCTTACTTGCTTTCACATGATTTTGTTGGATGTAAATCTGATTCCAATGTTTACATGCCAAGGACTACTAACTTTGTGATGATTTTAGTACTCTATGTTGATGATCTTTTGATCACTGGTAGCTCTGCTTCAGCCATTGCTTTGGTCAAAAATATTTTGCATGACAAGTTCTCTATGACAGACATGGCTCCACTACACTTCTTTCTTGGTCTTGAGATTAGTCAAAATACTTATGGCATCACACCTTCTCGGGCTAAGTATGTCAGGGATATTCTAGATAGATTCCACATGACAGACTGTAAGTCTGCACCTACACCCTTCTTATCTGGGATCAGACTTGAGGATGGCAGGGATACACCATTAGTGGACAACACTTTGTATTGACAGTTGGTGGGAGCAGTTTCCAAATATCTAATATGCGGTAGGAGCAGTTTCCAAATACATGTAGGAACCCCATGATCTGCACTAGAAGGCCTCCAAGCGCATCCTCAGATATGTTCACGACACTATGAGTTATGGGATTCACTATGTAGTTGGTTGTGCATTATATCTCATAGGCTTCATAGATTCAGATTGGGCTGGTGATATGATCTGAAAACTTGGTGAGAATCTTCTTACATCAAAATTTTCAAAATAAGATATTTTACTGACGAAGTTGCATGTGAATAAGGGCCATTTAATTAATTAGCCATGCTTCATTAAGGAAATAATCACATAAAATTGTCAAACTATTGTGTATGTTTATAAATAAAAACTCTACTTATCCAAGGAAGAATGCATCCATACACACATATACAACATAGACAACAATGTGATAACGTAGTTCACCAGACTCCTTGGCTACGTCTCTGGATTCATGAATCTCATGAACTTGTTTTATTATTTCTGCTTCAAAAGGGCTGCATAAACAAGCCTACAACTTGTTTCTCATTTACAAAGACATCCTCTGATTCAATAAGATCTCAATAAGCTTTCCACAAGCTACCCCCTCCTGACCCCCAAGAAGGGTTTATATAACATCTCCATCTAAACCACCTTAATATTTTTATGGAGATAATATCTCTCAAGATCCACTAAATTAGGATCTTGGCATATCTCAAGGGATTTGGTTGGAGCATATCTCTCAACAATCCTTGAGGATATCAACTCCCCATAGGACTCTCCTTGAGACTAGGGACTAAAATCCAACATGGCTTTTGCACCAAATAAGATCTTTTACTGACGAAATTGCATGTGAATAAGGGAAATTTGATTAATTAACCATGCTTCATTAAGGAAATAATTACATAAAATTGTCAAATTGTTGTTATGTTTATATATAAAAACTCTACTTATCCAAGGAAGAATGCATCCATGCACACACATATAACATAGACAACAATGTGATAACGGAGTTCACTAGACCCCCTGGCTACATCTCCGGATTCATGAATCACATGAACCTGCTTTATTGTTTATGCTTCAAAAGGGATACATAAACAAGCCTACAACATGTTTCTCCTTTATAGATACATCCTTTGAATCAATAAGCTCTCAATAAGCTTTCCACAAGCTCCCCCCTCTTGACCCCCAAGAAGGGTTTATATAACATCTCCATCTAAACCACCTCAATATTTTTATGGAGATAATATCTCTCAAGATCCCCTAAATTAGGATCTTGGCATATCTCAAGGGATTTGGTTGGAGCATATCTCTCAACTATCCTTGAGGATCTCAACTCCCCATAGGACTCTCCTTGAGATTAGGGACTAAAAGCCAACATGGCTTTTGCACCAAATAATCCCTTTAAAATAATGAAAAATACATAATTATGAGAACCCTATCTCATGTATTAATCATTTTACAATGCCATTTTTCCCAGAACATCAACAATCATAAATCCCTAGCATATGAAGCCTAGTGAACCTCATTTCAACTCCATCAAAAATCTCCTTGCGAACTCTCTGTTGGCTAGATAGTATTGGTAGTATTTGAAGTCGAATAAAAATATGTCGACTGTGAAGATCCTTCTGGATCAAACCTCCGCACGAAGAAAATTTTTGGTCTCCAAAAGTATTTTGAATATATGCAATACATTTACTAGTTTTGAGGTAGCATCCTACACTCAACAATGCACTTTCCCACTACATGATCTGCATAGAAAATGTTTCCGAACAATTGTAATTCGGACTGAATATGTCGATCCAAATCTGTAGATGAAGACCATACTTACCATGAGTTTATAAAATACTCATGGTCAATTTTACAATAAATGCCAAAACAGGCGTAGGCAAAATGCCTCTTTCAACTGTGATTACAATGATCACAAGGCTTTAGGCGCAAAAATACAACACCAAAGAAAGAAAGAAAAATAAATCCTTGGTTTCATCATTAATACACAGCCCATGTGGTGATTGTGATAAAATAAGAAAACTTGAATTTCTCATAGACATGGCCCTCATTAAACACTCGATGAAGCAGCCAAATCATTGAACCCAATGTTTTGCTTGTTAGCTACTCCTGCAAACAATATTTTGTCAGTGTAGAAAATGATCCCCTTGATGTCAAAGAGGTGATTAATTTGTCCTGTTGATGACATATGCACCTGCAACTATTTCACATGCATTTTATGCAATATTTCATGCAAAGGATTCCCAGTGCACTTGATATCCTTATTAGAGACACAAGCTCCAAAACTAGGACAACAATAATTGATATTCTTCAATATCTATTCTATTGCGGCTACTCATATCACAATATTGTGGAAAAAAAACAAAGATAAAGAGCTTGACCATCCGATCGATTCACGTGATGAGAAGACCACTAAAAAGGAAAGTCATGAGCCCCATTGATATTGCTGGTCATTGTGAGAGGAGGCGCACTCTATTTGTAGAGGAAGTTAAAAGAAGGATTTGGAAAAAAATTATATTGTAGCCGACAACGTGACAGAGTAATCTTACGAATCTCCAATTAAACATAACCACATTTGATTTCCCTAGTACATTTTTCCATGCCAAGGGTTTTGACAGAGTATCCAGTATTAAATATGTTGCAGCAGTTGATGGAACACCACCAAAAATTGCATAAATTGCAATAGAAAAATAGGAATCCCATTTCGAGCATAACGATCGTAAGCAGTTCCAAGAGAATCAGTTTCCCTCAATAAATGATGACTTCATCAAGTCGACGGTCTTTTCGTGGAAGATAACCAGGATTGTCACCTCTTCCAGATGTCAAAACAACGTATGCATTGCGAGGGTACTTGGAAACAGAGGAAAAATTCAATCCAAATGGAGAAGCAGTTAAGGCAGGCTCGTGCTCATCGGTTGTATAGAGAGGTTTTGGTTTCTTGGTTTGGTACTAACAACAACACGAAAATGACACCTATTGTGCCTGCGATTTTCTGGGGATTGACTGGGAGATTATGTAGAACTTGTTCCACAATTTCATGCCTCTATACATCCATATGCCAGTGGACCTCTTATGACAACACAATAGCAAGCAATATTTCCCCACAATCTTATTTGAATATAGTATCAAGCTTTGAAATCCATCTTTATTAGTGCTTGTGAACGCTTCCACTTGGCTATTGTTTTGCAAGCCTCAAAACATGATACATTGCATGGTGTTGACTCCGAGGTCCCCATATGCTTCATAAAGATGAGCCATAACTTCTCAATCGATTATGATTTCAGAGAATAAGGTGCTGTAATATATAAACAGAGAAACATTGGCCTTGCAAATGGCCATGCGACATCCAACATAATATGCTGACTAGCCCTCTGAAATAATGAAATTCGACCTCAATTTTACTCTCGGGCCCTCGCAGATCTGTGGCTAGGCATCACACTTCTCCATTACTTTCATTGTATAACCTAATTTGGGTTCATGTATCTAAAGGAGCCTGCAACTTTATTTTAGTTTGATTTAGTGTGGACGTTAAGAAACTTGGCAATGCCAAAGTCAGTGACATACACTTGGATTGTCGAGTCAAGTAACATATTACCGCACAATATGTTGCAATGGATGAAGATAAAAATATAAACATGATGAAGGTTAGCCAATACACGATCTATTCCTTCCATTATCTCCCACTGATTGTGCCACTGCAGATTCTTAAGATTTGCGGGCACACTCATTGCAGGAACTGTCTCGTAAGTGCAATCATCACAAAACATTCTTGTACTGAGTCTGTTCAACACGATTCAAGTGGTGTTGGAATCGTTTCGATGATTTTTTCAATCTGGCATAGTTAATTCCAGAACTCGAGACATAAAATTTTCGACCAGTTTCTTCATTAGGGAGGATAAATGCCCCCATATAACTCCAAAATTTCCAAAATAGGAGAAATAAAACTTGCAAAACTATTATAAACTATTTACCCAACCGACACCAAGCACTTTCTTCTTGTAATCGTGCTTTTACAATGGTTGATGGAGCCTCCTTCTTCACAGGGTCTTTCATAATCTTCCTGTTGCTTGGTTTGTGGCGAATTTTGGGATGTAACTTCCATCACTTCTTCTCCCAATGGCCACTGATTTTGCAGTAGATGAAAAAATTTCTTCTCTTTCCATTCAACAGTCCATTCATGATAGGAGGACTTAGAAGGTGTGGTTTATTATTTTTCTTACTTCCATTGGACACATCAATCTTCTTAACCCAAACTTTCTTCATATGATTCTTAGCTACATCATGTTTAGAAGATCTAAAACATAAATCATTTTTCTTATATGCAAGAAAATAATTGAAATGTCCTTTATACTTTCTTAATGGGTTCTTGTTCTTGTTCTGTTGAGGAATAGGTGACTTGATTCCTTTCTTGGAATCTGATGGTGGAGAGATGGATTTTTCTTCAGAAACCTTTGAGCATTATCCATTCTCTTCCTTACCATAACCCAAACCTTCAAATCGTGTTCTTGGTCCTACCTCCAACGGATGAGTGACTCCTTGGCCATTAGTGCCAAGTCCACCTCCTTGGTATCCCATCTTCATGAAGAACTTCATGCCAATGTTATTAGCATACTATGATGAAAGAGAATATGATGAAACACTTTCATTGCATACTTCAGTTTGAGTTTGTACATCTACAGAGGATGACAGTCTCCTTTGCATTGTGGACTCTTCTTTTTCCTCCACTTTTTCACCATTTTGGATTTTGTCCAAGAGGTCATCCTTCATTTGCAGCCTGTCTTGAATTTCTTGCTTCTCCTCTTCTACAACTTGCAGAAGTATTTTCAGTTCCGCATTCTCTGCTTGAATGATTTGATTTATCTCCTCCAATTCTTGAAGCCATGCTTTCTTCAATCCTTTTCCCATGACGATGTTCTCAATTTGCAAAAGTGTCAGACCTGCTCTGATACCACTTGATCTGAAAACTTGGTGAGAATCTTCTTACATCCAAATTTTCAAAATAATATATTTTATTGACAAAATTGCATGTGAATACGGGCAATTTGATTAATTAACCATGCTTCATTAAGGAAATAATCACATAAAATTGTCAAACTATTGTGTATGTTTATAAATAAAAACTCTACTTGTCCAAGGAAGAATGCATCCATACACACACATACAACATAGACAACAACGTGATAACGGAGTTCACTATACCCCCCTGGCTACGTCTCCAGATTCATGAATCCCATGAAACTGCTTTATTGTTTCTTCTTCAAAAGGGCTACATAAACAAGCCTAAAACCTATTTCTCCTTTACAAAGACATGCTCTGAATCAATAATCTCTTAATAAGATTTCCTCAAGCTACCCCCACTTGACCCCCAAGAAGGGTTTATATAACATCTCCATCTAAACCACCTCAATATTTTTATGGAGATAATATCTCTCAAGATCCCTTAAATTAGGATCTTGGCATATCTCAAGGGATTTGGTTGGAGCATATCTCTCAACCATCCTTGAGGATATCAACTCCCCATAGGACTCTCTTTGAGACAAGGGACAAAAAGCCAACATGGATTTTTAACCAAATAATCCCTTTAAAATAATGAAAAATAAATAATTATGAGAACCCTATCTCATGTATTAATCATTTTACAATGCCATTTTTCCCACAACATCAACAAGCATAAATCCCTAGCATATGAAGCCTAGTGAACCTCATTTCAACTGCATCGGAAATCTCCTTGTGAGATCTTTGTTAGCTGGATAATATTGGCAGTATTTGAATTCGACTAAAAATCTATTGACTGTGAAGATACTCCTGGATCATGATAGCACAGATCGCAAGTCCACGTCCGGGTACACTCTCAGTTTGGGGTCAAGCCCAATTTGTTGGTCAAGTAAGAAGCAATCAACCATTGATTTATCTTCCGCAGAGGTCAAGTATAGAGGAGTAGTCAACTGTGTCATTCAGACACTTTGGCTTCAACACTTCCTTACTGAGCTTGGTATCCAGTTTCACTGTCTGACTATCATATGGTGTGATAATCAGAGTACACTAAGATTTTGTAGAGATCCATTACAACAACAATGAACCAAACACATTGAGGTCCACATGCATTTGATTAGATATTTGTACATGATAGGATCATTGATTTGCAGTTCTGTCCTTCCTCTGAACAAATTGTCGACATATTCACCAAGACCTTCACTGGGATGAATGTTCAGATTTTCCAGGATCATCTTGTAGTGAAGAAAACAGTTGCCTAGTGTTAGCGATATTTCTTGTAGCGGGAGGTAAAATGTGAAGGAATGGGTTAAGACCCATTTACCTTAAGTTTGGGATGCAAATGCGACTGTGTTTAAATGGAAATCGATTCTAGACGACAAGATCTCGCGCGCCCAGATCAACGGCGCGCATCGGATTCCGGAGCCCCCCCGCCTTTCTACCTTTAAGCGGAGGGGGGGGGGTCCAGAATCGGGGGCGCACCTCTTCAACAGCCACGATCAGAGCGCCCGGATCANCCCCCCCACCTTTCTACCTTTAAGCGGAGGGGGGGGATCCAGAATCGAGGACGCTTCTCTCCGACGGCTGCAATTCGCACGCCCGGATCAACGGCACACAGACAATTCGAACATCCTCTGTTTTTCTGCGTTTAACCAACATGGGCCCCGTTCCTGTCGTGTAAATTTTTTGCCACCCTTCTCCTTGCCATCTGTTCTCCTCCTGGCCGTGCAATGAGGCTTGCTCCCCTCAGCCCTTCCTCATCCTCCAACGCCTGTCTACCTCCCCTTTTCTGGTCCAAGTGGTCCCTCCCCCCATCTCATCATCCACTCACCACCCACCATGTGTCCCGCTCACCCCCACGTCAGCCTTATATGCCCATTACATTTCATCTCCAACCTCCTCCGCTTATCTCCCTCCGCCATGCGTCTTCCCCTGTAACCTCTCTCACACCTCATCACTTCATACCTCACCATCATAGTGTTGGTGCCACCACTCCCGTTATGCGCCCCATCCTTTGCGCTGGCCTCCATGCCTATTCATCAGGCCGTTCAGCTAATCTAGGTGGCAGCGCGAAGGGTCTTCCACGTCGCAAAGGTGCTGAGTTCACGGGGCCATCCTTAATCCCAATGAAGCAGTTATTGAAGCAGTTGGTGGTGGTTAGACATCGCCTCCGCCATAATGGGAAAGTCTGGCGACGAATTAAAGGCACGGCGATTCACCCACTAAACTGTCAGGAGTTCGATTGCGTCTGCCATAGGTGCACGATCATTAAGAGACTACAACTGCAGATTGTCAGAAACCATGCAGACGCAATGTATTTAATGCAACATCTTGATTTTGTTACTGTTGTTGTTTTGAGTATATGTAGGCGTTTCTGCCATTTTTGTATCTATCGATGGTTGAGCAGAGCTCCCGGTGTAAAGATTTAACGAAGCACTGTTGTTCTGGTTATGCATGGACTTTTGAGACTTCTTGCCTTATGAATGTCAGCTTCTTTCACATCTCTATTTACACTGTGTTAGAACAGCTCAGAATTGGAGGATCCAGTCGAGTTGTAGCTGTTGTAGGATGATGTTGGATAGGATCACTGTAGCAGTTACATTGTTCTAATCAGTCCTTGTGTTTTTCTCAGCGTTGAGTGACTTGGAATTGGAGGATCCAATCAAGTCCCCTTTTCAGTTTCTTGAGACCCTGAACCAAGAGGATCTTGCATTCAGAGTCTTTCTTCTGCAAACCGCTGAAAGCCTGTTGCCCAAAGTCGTTTGTCCACCCTTCTTACCAAGTCTTACACCTGCTCATCTTTTAATCAACCCACTGGCTGAAGTTAGATCAAGACCTCCTTTGTTCTTTACATACCAGACCCAGTCCCTGAGTTAGAGTGATGTTTCCTCGAGCCTTTACCTCCATTTGATCATCCCTTTATACATAAATCATGACATTAAACTGATGGGTGTCGGGCTCTGCTCCTGCAAGCAATCCAAGAGTGACTTTCGACGCTAACATTTCTGGCACCGTTGTCGGGGATGAAGTTGAAGAGTTTCCCTGGGCAGAACGACATTGAGCCTCTGATTCTGAAGGTGCATCAGACATCAAAGCCCTTCAAGATTGCTACTGTACACCTGGCGACTCCACTGTGGCGACTCCAAGGTTTCCACATCATTGTTTCAACTGTGGCTACTGTTAGCACACCTGAAAGCCGACCCTAAGGAGCTTTCTCGAGAAGGTTTCAGCAGCTGCTTTCTTAGCCTGAGAAGCTTCCTGGGGTAACAACAATGTTAAGATCTGGCCTTTGATGGCGAACAAGGACAAGACACATTCGAAGCTGCGCATCTTTCACCTGGC